>CVRI01000048.1:1184422-1196403 GCA_900005825.1 Clunio marinus
ATATTTTTATGAAGTTCGAAAAAATGGCTGCACAAGTTACATCTGGCAACACTTGTATTATGATTGTTTCGGCAATGAAGACTTGAAATATTTTTATCCGTTAAAAATTTAAAATAAAAAATTACATGTACATACGAACGATACACAGTAATTAAAATACAAGTAGATTAATTAAATGAAATAATCGGACCCTCGTGACTTTATAAACCATGAGTTCAAGGATAGAAATGAATTAAATAAGTGAAGGATTTTCTTAATAGAAGTCAACAAATTTTCTTTCGTCATTCATTTGTTCGTTCGTTCATTCAGCAGATGAAAATTTTTAGAAGATTATTTGAATATATAATAAATTTTCAGATTTCTACATATCGTTTACATTTCAAAACAATAACGATTAACGTATCACTATATTCACGAAACTTACTGTCGAGTATGGCGTAATTTAAGATGAAGCTATCATATAAATAGAATGAATAAATTGAACATATTGAATATAATACATTCACTCAACGGAACACAAATTGATTTGTAAAATTCATCGTCACTTTACAGGCCACATAAACGTTCAGATAAATAATTAATCAGGCGTTGATTTTCATTAAATTAAATTCGCTGATTGATTTCATGTGGAAAATTTTGTCTTTGTCCAAATACTGAAAAGTGGAAACAATAATACAATGACTTATGTATGCATACAACAACACGCCTTCACTTTCATGAGAATCAACTGAAAACTAAATCAATTTAAGCTTTAAAAGGAAATCAAATACGTTCCCGATTCGTAAAAAAAAATCAATCACACAAAAGTCTTTTTGAAATGTTTTTCATGACCTCAGAAACTGTGAAGAAGCTTCGATATTTTTTCGACTGATGTATTTATAAATAAATATGAAGGAAAATTAATATCATTTCATTATGCCATTGACCATGCGACACAGATCCCAAATAATCAATCATCACCGAATTACTATTATTATGCTTCGTTAGACTTTTGAGTCGCCAAAGCTTTAATTTTATATTTGGTGTTATTTTTAGCATGAGAAACTCTCGAGTTCATCTATCAATGATGTTTATCACGTTCATTCCACTTAACAAAAAGACTATAAGTAGATTTGAGAATTTAATTTAATATTTACTGAAGCGACATGTTTCCCACTTTCATGATTGAACTTCGACATATATCTCGAGAAGAAGGAAACAAAAGGTAAAAGGTCAACAAAAGCCGGCTAAACAAATTCTTCTTAACATTGTTATTCTTACAGGCATCAAATCGTTTAATCAACGAACCGAATAGCAACAAAAAAAGGAAAAAGAAAAAAAGACAACTCACCCAAAAGTAATCGTTAAAGTCCACTGTCATTGTGTCGTGTTGAATGCCTCCAAGAGGCGATGTAAAAACTTTATCACTAAGTTATTATGTTTTTGACAAAGTACGTAACTTCTCCGCGTTACCGATGAAAGAAAAAGTTTCTATCGTCCTTAATTGTCTTTTAAATATGCGAATAATCTGTTGACGACTTAACAATCCATTGCTGCTTTCAACACAAAATCAGAAATAAAGAATTAGCTTCACTAAGCACTTAGAATCAACCAACTGTGAAAAGACTACAATTAAAAGGCAACAAGATGCGAGAAAGTCTGCTGATAAGAAACATTGGATCTGTTTACGCATAACACCCGCAGTGATAACAAAGTTATTCAGTATTATGAAAAAATTGCGGCTGTTACTGAATTGTTCGAGGATAATGAAATAATTTTTAAAGCAGAAATGATTGCATCTCAAATTCCATATGGTGTTCTGTAAATTTCCGGTTCCTTTAATTGTATATCATAACAACCTTCCGCTTTAAATGATTTAATCTTTCCTCCCTACAGCATTGAAGCCAATTATTCACAAAGAGAACTCAGTCGTCGTATTATTGAAGTATAAAACATCTTTTGTTTGTTTGTGACATGAGTAGTATGACAATGAAATAATATTTCACAACGGATTACTTAAAGATAAAAAGTAAATGCATTTTAAGCTGCATGTATGAATGATTGTTTTTTCCCCATCATTTTTTCTATAATTTATCTGCATTGTTGAGCTTTTGTTGAATAAACTAGACAAGTGGTTAGGATGAGGTAACCAAGACTTTGAATGTAAATTTCTAATAGAAAAATATCACAAATGACAACAACAAAATGAATTGGGGACAATTTTTTTTACTATAGTCTGGAGAATTGATATTTGGTAGTTTGAGCTTAAGTATTCTTAAATTAAGAAGGCTAACAATATGAGGAATTGATCAGGAACAGGTTGAATCATTGATTTGATGACCAAACGGAAGCGAAATTTTGTACGCTTTTAACCCGCAGGAATTCACGATAAACAAAATTACTTTCTTTCTTATCACATCAACTTAGAATTCAGGCATCTTCCACCGATTCAATTGAGCGCTTTTCACAAGGTTTCTTTATAGTTTATGTTGTATTTCCACTGTATTTAATAATAATTTATTTTTTATTAAATTTTCTCTTTTTGTGCAAATTCAGTTGTTTTCATTTTTTCCAGTTTTTACAGATCGGTATAATGATTTTCACCTTAATAGCTTGAGTAAATGAACGTAAGAGATTCAAAACTTAAAGTTTGAAGCACAAAACAGATTAGAAACACCCTAAAATTACATGAAATTCCTTGTAATAATTAAATTTGTCAATCAAACTTATATTCGAACTTTCGCATTTGGAAGCAGGGATGGCAACAATAGAAAAAACAACCAGATTTAAAAAACAAATGTTCGTTACATTTTTATTTCATTACCTAATCTAAATCCATCTTATTTAAACAAATTCTAAGTTTGCGTAGAAGAATTTTATGTTTTTCTGATTCCTTCCTGATTTTCTCTTTTTCAGCTTCGAAAACACGCTTCGGCATTTGGACATACTTTTCACCATTGAATATGAACTCACTGTACCCTTCAATTGCCTCAATTTCCGTCAATACCTTTTCTGGCTCATCCTCAACTTCAATACTTTCTATACTTGATCGGTTAATATTCTCTTCAGTGTCAATTATCTCATCTTCTTCAATTATTTCCTGCTTTTGACTCGAATGTGAAGCTTCAATTCCTGAACTGGTTCGAAGAGTCTGAGATGTTCTGGGTTTCACAACAAAAAATTGAATCTTCTTTTGAGAGCTTTTCGACTGAATGCAAATTTCTTCATAAGAACTGTCGTGTTTTAATTTTTTTGGTTCCTTTACTGGAGAAATCTGTGTTATTTGATAATCTTCACTCACACTCTCGTCTGCTTCATTTAGACGTTCTTCTTTAATATCTCCCTGAGAGTTTGACGTTGAGTTAGCTGAAATTCGATTTGATGTTCGTTTATGGTTCAGAATTGTCGGAGGATTTATTTCGATATTTGTACTAATGAGTGAATGCTCGCCCGAAAGTTCAGCTCTTGTGTATTCTGATATCTTTCGTTTTTTATTTGATTCAAATCCGATCAAATTAAACTTTGGTTCTTCTGATAAGTCAATATTTGAGCGCCATTTCTCAGGTATTGCTGTATGTACGAGCATCTTCCTTCTTGACTGATTACTTATATAATTAACGCTGAAATGTTTGTCACATAAGAATCTCGGATCATTAATATCCACAAGTCCTTCTAATTCTAATCCCGCGTATGCACACCACACTAAAAGAGAAAAACATAAAAAGTTGTAAACAAATACATATCTGAGTCATTTAAAATTCCTACCAACCTATGAAACGTTCTTGTTCCTTTGGGAATTTGAACAAAGTTCGTCCATATCCACCTTTACAATTTTTATATAAACAAACCTTTTTATTTGACGCCATCAAATAATTTAAAGAATTTCTTCACAAAAACCAATTTCGTTCATATCAAGCTTCACATTCGAAATTGTTTTCGAAAACTGTTGATGTGAATTTCGAAAAATATTTTTGTTTACTTTTTCAAAAATTGGATGAAATAATAATTTAGGATTCTATTGAAAGAAAGCAGTTGAATATATTTTACACACGTTAGCAAAGATATTCACTGAATAATATTACATTCAACAAATAAGTATGGATAAATATTTTCTTTATTTTTGAAAATTGTATAAAATCTTTTTTTCATTCAGGAAATGGTTCGGCGCTGTGCAGTTCACAATTGTAAAGAGTCAAATATAACATTACTTGCTCACCGATTTCCCAAAAAAGAAGATATGGTGATTAAATGGCAGAATGCATTAAATTTAAAAAATTATTCGGTTCGAGACCTTCAAACTAAGTTTGTTGTTTGCACGAAACATTTTAAACCATCATCATATAGAAATGTAGTTTCATCAAGTTTGAACACCACAGCAATTCCAGATCTAAATGACAATTTGGACAATGAAAGAATTATCACAACAAATGCTGCTTATAAGAAAAATAGATCTGCTCCCATTCGTTGTCATAAATATCCGAATGAATTATTTATTGAGGAAACTTTGACAGAAGAAAAGCCTAAAGTTAAAAAAGCAAAGATTGAAGATCGAACAGAAAATACAGAACTTCAAAAGGAGCATCTAGTTGTTGAAGTTGATATGATTGGAGTTGTAAATTCTGCAGATGAAATAGAAGAACATGTAGAGCGCAAGAATATTTGTAATGATATCCAAATAGATACAAAACCAGTTAAAACTAAATCAGTTGCAACCAACACTGAAAAAGAAATCCATAAAAATGTCGAGATAGAATCAAAAATGATTGAAACGAAAGCAATTGCAACAAATACTGAAGAAGAAATGTTTAAAGTTTTGAATTTAAATATAGATCCTCAAATTATTCTGACCGATCAACAGACACAAACAGAAACAGACCATGAAAGTAATAAAAAACTAGAAGATTCCAATCAATCAAAAGATAACAAAATATTTGGGATTCTCTATCCTGAATTAGCTAGTCTAAACAAAATGCAACTTGGCGAGCTTGTAGCTGAAAGAAATCGTAAAATTGAATCTCTTGAAGAAAAAGTTAATAAGTTAGAAGCAGCAATGAAAAGTTTACTTTGAGAATATTTAAGTAGATTTATGCTGACACACACATTTCTTCAATCATGATTTCTTTTTGATTTTATGAAGAATCTTTAAAAAATAAAATTTCATTTAAAAGAATTTTTGAATCTTGTAAGTTACTAAAAGTTTTATGATCATCATAAAATTTTTATTGCCCGTTATAAAGTTCTCTCGTTGTATGAAGAAGCCTCGTTTCGTTCATTTGATATTTTTACCCTCACCCATCAATGTATTATCGCTATGAGTTGGTTTTATTACAATCATTTGCTTTCGAACTGCGCAGAAGTGACTTCATCGTGGCAATAATTTTTTTTATTATCGGTACGAAACATTTCTCTCGGGATTCATATAATTTTATAACTCTGCTTTTACATTTTAGTTCATTCTCTGTGAAGATAACTCAAAACATAGCGTCGGCTTTTGAAAAAATCTACAAAACTAATTTAAAACGAGTTTTAAAAAAATCTTAAATTGTTGAGGATGGATATTTTCCCTACAGAAATGGTAAGAATAACTTAAATAATTGTGCCATGCAATGAAAGTAACGATGAATTTATAATTTTTAAAGGAGCTTATGCGACTTAATAGATTTGATTTTCGAATCCCATTCGCATATTATAAGATCAATCAGAGTCTTGAGGAGCACCACCGAATGAAGATAGCTCGAGCCATTATTCATACAATAATGGAACATGATCCTAACAGAAGGTTTTATTTTGTAAATTGAAATGAATTCTGTTAGATATAGATTCTTATTTTCATTTCAGTTTAGGAAAAAGAGACTTTAATCATTTAACCGGCATCATCGTAAAAGTTTTTCCAACTGAAATACCTGGAACAGATCGGAAGAGCGTCGTGTAGGGANAATGAAGATGGCTGGAGCCATTATTCATACAATAATGGAACATGATCCTAACAGAAGGTTTTATTTTATAAATTGAAACGAATTCTCTTATAGATTTTTATTTTTATTTCAGTTTAGGAAAAAGAGACTTTAATCATTTAACCGGCATCATCGTAAAAGTTTTTCCAACTGAAATACCTGGAACTTTCTTCATTTCATCTTACAAGGGCAAAGTACCAACAGGAAAGTTGTATTCGACATATTTGAACATACGAAATGCTTTAGTTGATGTTAAAATAATAACTAGAGAACGACGATCTCGACGTGAACCATCATTATCTCTTGACGAAACTGACGAATCAACCACCGATCATTTGGAAAATTCATTTCGTGTTATTGAAAGTGAAAATATTGGTGAATTAAACACAATAAATTCTGCTTGGGATAAAACATACGATGAACGTCAGAAACTTCTGGGAAGCACAGAATTTTCGACATCAAATTATGTAGGGAAATATCCTTTCTTAAGAGATCCACAAGGATATTTAGTGGTAAGTGGATTAAAATAAATTTATTATGATGGCAGTCAAAATTTTCTTAACATGTTCTGAAGGAAAAAAAATTTGACTGCCATCATAACAAATTGAACTTGTAGATACTACATAGGTAGGTATAGTAGAATTTTAAACTCACTATGAAACTTCGTTTTTAACGTTTTTTTTTTAACTTTTCAAGGGCTGTACATGAAATGTTAAGCCCTGCTTATTAAAATATTTGTAAAGTTGTAAACAAAACAAGTGCAAGTGAAATTAATAAATATCAATAAAATTAGTCAAATATACCAAATATTCACTTATAAGAGGCAGCAATAAATGGAAAGACATGGAGTTTTATCAAACAAAAGATGTAAGTAGATGATTTAGATGAATTAAAAAAAATTTAATCGCATGATTTCCTTCTAAGCGATTACAAGAAATTGCAACCATTGATTTTCGAATTTTAACTGCTCATTATGCAAAATATCAGAGCTTTGAAGAAAATCATCGACAGAAACTTGCCAAAACAATAATTTATAGCATTTTTGAAGCTGACATTGACAAAATGTAAGTAAATGTATTTTCTTCATGACAATCTAATAAATTTCATTCTCATAATTTTAGACTTACAAAAGCTGATTTTAAGTATCTTGCTGCTTTGGTTGTTGAATTATTTCCAACAGAAACAATCGGAACATATTATGTTCCCAGTCACAAAGGAAGTTCGCCAACCGGAAAACTATTTTCATGCTATCGAAACTTGAGAAACACATTAGCTCAAGTTGGACTCATTTCAAGAGATACAAGAAATAATCTTCAACCTTCTACTACAATTGATGCTTTTCCTGATAGTCCAGGTGTGGGAGACGAGTCTGATAATAACATTCTTGAAGGAATTAATACTGTATAGAAAATTTAATTAAAGTTTTAAGAAGGCATACATTTTTACAAAAGACAAATTTTTGTATTTCAGGGCTATGAAATTCTGAAGGCGAGTTAAAATTGTTTTCGGAAAGATAACTTTTCCTGCACAGCAGTTAATTGGCTTCTCATAGCACCAATTTATATGCTGTGAGAAGTGAAATATTTCCTTGAGGGTATTTAGTGTTGAGTAGAATGATAAAAATTTAAAAGAAATGATTTCATAATATTTTTGTTGCAATGCAATTTTATTTATTTTTTGCAGTTACGATTGGATGCGAATAAGAAATTTCCTCATATTGAAAATATTGATGTCAAGAAATCGATCTCTTCAATCGCGCCTAAAATACTGGATAAAGTGAAGTTACTACGAAACGAAACCAAAGCTGTTAGTTTATTGAAGGAGTACTTAAATGGTAATGAATGATAATTTCTAAAGTAATGAAATTTCAAATCTTTTTCTTTTTATGTTAGACAAAAAAGTTGATCAGTCATTACTTGCATTGATCTTATTGCCGTTTATCTTCAGTCCAGCTCCATTCAAGCGTAGTTGGGACGATTCAGCTTCAACATCAACTGCAAAACATAGCAAGGCTGACGCTTATCGCTACTTTTGTTCTCACTTCAAAGTAAGCAAGGGAATCTTTAGGAAATACTTTCATTTTTTATGAAACCTTTTCTTTCAGACAAAAGAAGAAATGGGAACATTCGATGAAACATCAACTGTGTCATCTGCAGATCCTCTTCCACCAAGAATTTATATTATCGGTTGCCTTAAAAAAGCACCAACAGCTGTCATTCTTCTTGATGATATCGAATATGAAATCTCCGATCCACTCGATGCTTTCGATGTTATGTTCAAGATTTTCATAGGACTCAATCTGAAGTATCCACGACAATCGGTAATTGTCTGGACTTTCATCGAGCGTTTCGTCTACCGTTTGCACCAAAATCACATCAACAATTCTCAACTTCTCACAATTATAAACGAAATGACAAATTACGCAGGTTTGTCCTATCAAATAAGTACATTGTCTAATAATCCTTAAACTACAATATTTTTCAGGAAAAACACTTAATGAGGATAAAAATGAAGTAAAACCACAAAATAATGATCGGCAAGATAATATTGGAATTCATCAAAAGCTTTTGGATGATTTTGAAATAATAGCAGATCAGAAATATACAATTAAAACTAGAAAAGACTTGCACATAAAAGAGATTTACAGCAATAATCAGGCAGAAAAGAAAAATTACGAATCAAGTGCTGACGTAGAAAAATTAGGATTTGACCACGAAGATCCTTTCTATGTTAAAGATGAGTTTGAGTTTGTTCTTAATCAGAGAGATCAAGAAACACAGACAGACGCATTCGTAGTTTCCGACAAAAGACAGGAAGATTCTAATCAATCAAAGGATGATAAATTATTTTGTATTCTTTATCCTGATTTTGTTGATTTAAGCAAAGTTCAGCTTGGTGAACTTTTAACAGAAAAAATTCATAAAATTGAGAAACTTGAAGACAAAAATCACAAGTTGGAAGTTGCAATGAAAGCTCTTCTCTGAATTTAAATAATTTTTTATGATGTTACAAACACATTTAAAATCTATTTGAACATCTTCTCTTTAATCTAAAACACTGAACATGAATGGATGAAATAAAGAATAATTTTAAAAAACTATAAAATATAATTTATAGTCCTTTTTTCAAAGGTGGCATCAGTGATGAAAGATTCTTTAAAACATATTTTCATTTGAGACGTTGCGAGACTTTTATTTCTATTTCCTCACAACTAGGAGTCGAACTGATGGGATTTAAGCTTATTGAATTGTTCTTCTAAAGATAAGCAACTTATTTTCAGGAGTGTTATTTACAAGACATGATTTTCATGATATTTTTTTCGAATTCTTATTAATTTTCATTATAATAATCAAAAATGCTTGATTCAGCTTCATCTCATCGAGAATAGATTTTATGAATTAATTTTCAAATAACCCGCTCAAAATTTTACTAAATTTTCTTATTCGATATTTTGACCTTCACCCCTGGTTGTATTACTGCTATGAGTCTACTTTATTGTAAACATTTTTTCCTTTATAAGTGATTTCATCGTGACTATATGAGTTTTTATTGATGGCATAAAACTCGTTTCCTTTTTCTCTTATAAGCTTTTTACACTGATTCTACATTCAAATTCATTCCCTTCAAAAGGCAATATCAAATCAATTTAATAAACTTCGGAAAGTGAATGGGAATAAAGTTAAGAGATAAAAATTAGTGCGAGATGGATATTTTTCCTACAGAACTGGTAAAAATATTTGAAAAGTTTATTAGTGCAATACGATGAAAGTGTATTGATTGAGTTATCATTTATAGGAGCTAACTCGACTCAAAAGATTTGAATTTCGAATCCCATACGCGTATTATGAGATCAATCAGAGTCTTGAAGAGCATCATCGCGGGAAGTTAGCTCGAGCCATTGTTTATACAATTCTAGAGCATGATCCTAAAAGAAGGTTTATATTCATATTTTCAAGGTTTTTTCTCAAATTTAACGTTCGGAAAATTATTCCAGATTAGGCAAAACAGATTTTCTACATTTAACCGCGCTCATCGTAAAACTGTTTCCTACCGAAATTCCTGGAACATTTTATAACTCTTCCTACAAAAGCAGTATGCCAACAGGAAAGCTACATTCAGCATATTTGAACATACGCAATGCTTTAGTTGAAGTTAAAATAATAACTAGAGAACGACGATCTCGACGTGAACCATCATTATCTCCTGACGAAACTGATGAATCGACCACTGATCACTTGGAAAATTCATTTCATATTACTGAAAGTGAAAATATTGGTGAATTGAACACAATAAAATCTGCTTGGGAGAAATCATACAGCGAACGTCAGAAATTTCTGAGTAGCAAGAAGTTTTCTATTTCAAACTATATTAATTTGTATCCATTTTTACGAGGTCCACAGGGATATTTCGTGGTGAGTAGAATAGTGGAAAAGAATCGCAAAAAAAAATCATTTAATATTTATTTTTTTGCAGTTTCGATTGGATGCAGAAAAGAAATTTCCTCAGATTAAGAATGTTGATATTAGGACATCGATCGCTTCAATTGCACCAAGAATTCTGGATAAAGTTAAGATGCAACGGAATGAAGTGAAAGCTACCAGTTTATTAAAAGAGTATTTAAATGGTATTTAAGAAATTAAAATAGTTAAATGAAGAAATTTCAACTCTTATTTTTGTTATTTTTATTGTAGAAAGGAATGTTAACCAGTCACTACTTGCATTGATCTTAATGCCATTTATCTTCAGTCCTGCTCCATTCAAGCGTACTTGGGACGGCGCAGCTTCAACATCAACTGCAAAACATAGCAAGGCTGACGCTTATCGTTACTTTTGTTCTCACTTCAGAGTAAGATTGAAAATTTTTAAAACGATATTGTCTAATGAAACCTTTTCAGACAAAAGAAGAAATGCAAACATTCGATGAAACATTACCTTCATCGACGTCAGATCTTCTGCCACCAAGATTGTATATCATTGGAAATCTTAAAAACGATCCAACAGCTGTCATTCGTCTTGATGATATTGAATACACAATTTCTGATCCACTCGATGCTTTCGATGTTATGTTCAAGATTTTTATAGGACTCAATCTGAAGTATCCACGACAATCAGTAATTGTCTGGACTTTCATCGAGCGTTTCGTCTACCGTTTGAATCAGTATCACATCAACAATTCTCAACTTCTCACAATTATAAACGAAATGACGAATTATGCAGGTTTGTATCATAGGATCGTGTCAACACGCGCGTAACACAATCGTTTACGTTTTCGTGTTACGCGTTGTGTTGAATTTAATTTTCGTGTCAAGATAATCACTTGACACAATCGTCATGGTGATTGTGTTGTTATTCGTGTTGACAAATTTCTCGACACGACAAAATCGTTCAACACAGATTCAACACAATCGCCTTTGGAATTGTGAAAAATTAATTCAATTTCAATCATTTCAAATCAAACAAAATTGAAATTAATTAAAGATATGGATAATAATCAAGTTATCAAGCATGGAGAAACATCCATCACACCTTTGTACGATGGTAAAAAGCGTTGCAGTATTGTTTGGAAATTTTTTGGTCGTTTACTGATTAATGAAAAATCAGTTGATGAAAACCATTTTTATTGTAGTTTATGTCTGCATGAAGGCATAATTAGTAGCAAGTAAGTATTGTTAATATTATTTTATATAATAGTTAATTCAATATGTTTTATATCAATATAGATATACTGGAATTTCAACTTCAGGAATGATTAATCATTTACGTAATTCGCATAAAATTAATAACGAAAATGAGATTGAATCATATGGTTTGTACTGTAAAATTTCTAAATATTTTAAAATAATGCTTGAAACATGATATTTTTGTAGAGAAAAAACTAAATCAAGATAAATACGAAGCAAACTCATCAAAAATGGATCACCAGAACAAAAATGTAGAAACACATAAAAAGCTTTTAGATGAATGGGAAATGATGGAAGCAATGAAAACTTCAAAGAAAACTGAAAAAGATTTAGACTGGAGTTATCGACATACAATTACAAATATTTG
>CVRI01000048.1:1196763-1328874 GCA_900005825.1 Clunio marinus
AAAAATGTAGAAACACATAAAAAGCTTTTAGATGAATGGGAAATGATGGAAGCAATGAAAACTTCAAAGAAAACTGAAAAAGATTTAGACGCAAGTAAATTTTACAACGATTTTCAATATGTCCACCAAGATCCTTTAAATATTAAAGAGGAATATGAGATTGTTCTTCAAAGAGATCAAGAAACACAGACAGAAGCATTCGTAGTTCCTCACAAAAAACAGGATGATTCTAATCAATCAAAAGATGATAAATTATTTTGTATTCTTTATCCAGAATTCGTTGACTTAAGCAAAGTTCAACTTGGTGAACTTTTAACAGAAAAAACTCATAAAATTGAGAAACTTGAAGACAAAAATCACAAGTTGGAAGCTGCAATGAAAGCTTTTCTCTGAATTCAAATAATCTTCTATGAAGTAACAAACACATTTAAGATCTTTCTGAAATTCTTCTCTTTAATCCAAAAACTGATCATATAAAACGCTGAACACTTTTGTGACTTCTTTGTATAATTATTGTACATATAATAGTAATTCAAATTGTTGATAAATGAAATAAAGAATAACCTTAGCAAACAATAAAAAATATCATTAAAAGCCCTTATTTTATAGGCGCCTTGAGTGATAAAACGAAATTTTAAATTGAGAAAACTGAAAAATTAAAAATATTCTCAAATTGAAATGTTTCAAGATTTTTATTTTTTCATGATTAGGAACCGAACTGATGGGATAGCTTATTGAATTGTTCTTCAAGATATATTTTTTGAATTCTTATTAAGGATTATTATAATAATCGAAAATTCTTAATTCATCTTCTTTTTATCAATCATAATAGATTTGATGTTTAATTTTCAAATAACCCGCTCAAAAGATCACTCACTTTATTTATTCGATATTTTTTATGTTCGCCCTTAATTGTATTACTGCTATGAGTCTACTTTATTGTAAACAACGTTTTATTCTTGGTTTCAATCACGAAATTTCTTGTTTTCCCGGTAATTTTCCTGTTTCCTATTTTGGTCATAGGAATATTTAAATTTCAGGACAGACGGTCATATCTAGATGGTTTAAGATGATGTCAAAAAGGAACAAATAAAAAACTTGTGAATAATTTAATAAAACGCAGAAATTTGAAAGTGTATGTACCGGTTAGAACCGGTTCAGTTCAGTTTACGTTTAGACGGCAGACTGGGAGGACGCACCAGAATAAAATATAAGATTTATAACGTTAGTTATAGTGTTTTACTACCGGAACATTGGTGACACGGGCAAAAAACAAGTTCTAAGGTAAAGATGACGTGGAATTGCGCGAAAGATACAAGAAAATCGATTTTTTTTTCCGAGAAATTAGAGTTNTAGATGGTTTAAGATGATGTCAAAAAGGAACAAATAAAAAACTTGTGAATAATTTAATAAAACGCAGAAATTTGAAAGTGTAGTACCATAAATTATATCAATTAATTTTGACTTGATTTTTTTTGCTTTTCCACATCAGATGCCATCATTTGTTTGGAGATTCTTCTCGAAAACAAATCAAAACGGAAAAGCAAGATGTGAAGTTTCCAACTGCAACCAAATAAAGTCATATTCATCTGGTACTAAAGGATTAATTTACCACTTGAGAGTTGAACATGATATTGTTGATTCAGAAAAAAAGAAGGCAAGTTTTAAATTTTTAAAATTTTTCCTACTTTTCCTGTTTTTCCCATTTCCTTCCTAAAACTCATTTTCTCGTTCTTATTTTTTCCATTTTCAGTTTCCTAGGAAAATTGAAAAGTATAACCAAGATCCTTTGAGTATTAAAGAGGAGTTTGTTCCTCAAAGAGATCGAGAAACACAGACAGAAGCATTCCTATTTTCCCACAAAAAACAAGATGATTCGAACGAATCAAAAGACGATAAATTATTTTGTATTCTTTATCCTGAATTCATCGGCTTAAGCAAAGTTCAACTTGGTGAACTTTTAACAGAGAAAATTCAAAAAATTGAGAAGCTTGAAGACAAAAATCACAAGTTGGAAGTTGCAATGAAAGCTCTTCTCTGAATTTATACATACAATCTTTGATGATCTCACAAACACATTTAAAATCTATCTGAACTTCTTCTCTTTTTCTATTTTTCATCTGCGTTATCAGTCGATGAGTAATTCGAGTTGTTAATAAATTAAATAAAGAATAATTTTTGAATACAATAAAAAATAAAATCAAAAATGGGTGTCCTGGAAATATCATTAATAGCCCTTTTTTTCATAGGTGCCATCAGTGGTAAAACGATTCAATTAAAAATATTTTGTTTTGAGATGTTGCAAGACTTTTATTTTTATCTTCATACGATTAGGAGCCGAACTGATGGGATTTAGGCTTATTGAATTGTTCTTCCGAAGATAAGATGCTTGTTTTCAAGAGTGTTTAATAAAAGGGCAGTTCATGATCTATTTGAATGAAGATTTTTTGATAAATAAAAGATAATAAAAATGATATAATGTTAACGAACAAAAATTTAAATTTAAAGATTCGAAAATGAAATTTTCAGATTATTAAACGTACTCGATACCAAAAGTAAACAAACATCTGACGCAAACTTTTAGTCAATGTAACTTTTATTACCGATTTTCGTGAAAAACAGTTATCACAATGTCGAGCTCAAACAGCTTAATACAAAAGATATCAGACTATCTTTGTAATCGAGATAAGCAGACTAATTTCGGAGAATGCAAACGATGTAATAAAGCTCAAATGAAATCATTTTATCTGAATATAAAATTTCATGTTTATATTTCTATATTCTAAGGTGACAAGAAAGTATATTGGTCAACCATAAAAGTTGTTTCCCATATAAGATCAGGACATTGTAAAGGAACAACTGGTGACGAAATAAAAAGATTCAAGGACGAATTTATTTACGATTCGCCCAAAAATTTAGTTCATAAATCAGTAATCACAAAAAGATTTAAAGAATATTTTGAAACTGAAGGAATTGGAAAAAGTCCCAAGAAAAGTAAGAAAAAATCTTCAGCTTCAGCAAAAAAGGTAAAATCTGAAGATATTGAGAGTATTGAGACTAGCCAGTTTAGCATAGATGGAGGTGAAGAAATTTTGTTTGAAGGATTTACGTCGGGAACTGAAAACGAAAATGAGGATAAAATGGAAATCTTATTTTTATCAGGAAACGAGCACACATATAATGAAAAACTGGAAGCTGATTTAACAACACCTAACAAAGAACAAGAAGCTCAAAGCACTTCCACATCATCAGTAGATATAACTCGGGAAGATAAATTTATAAGAGCAGTCTACCCTCAATTCAAAGACAAAACAAAACTTCAGCTTATAGAAGATATTTTAGATTTACGAAGAAAAAACGAACTTTTACAAGCCAAAACAAAAACCTATGAAAATACAATCAATCGACTATTAAATTGATTTTATTTTTGTTTAGGCAATTGTTTCCTCTTCATTTCAAATGTTATTAAATTTAAATTATCAGTAAAATATTTTCTTAGATATTTTAACGTCTTTTAATTCAAATTAATAATGAAATTTTTAAACGCATTCGAATAAATTTTTGTGAACACGTAAACATTTAAGCCGAATCTTTTAATTAAATTAGAAGCATTTAAACATGGATTCACTTTATCATGCTACAAATAGTATAATTCTAGAAATACAGCATTGTTTCCAACAATTGAACACTCCCGGTGCTGACTATATTGCCATTGAAAACAACATTCTAACAAAGATTTCTACTGTGAATGCGTATGTTGTGTTGATATAGAAGTTCTTGAATAATTTATAATTATTTAACTCATAACTTATATTTACAGAAACTGTGATCGTTTAGACGTTTTGGTATTCAAAGTCCCTGCTGCAATGCGTCAAAACTCCAAAATGAAAGTAGATCAACTTAAATACGATGTCAGGCATTTACAGGTAAAAAATTGATGATCAAGTAATGGAATTGCGTAAACTCAAATATTTATTTTAGACTGCATTAAACACCTATCAACAAAAAAGACAACGACGTGAAATGGAAGAAACTGAGCGAGAACAACTTCTTACGCGAAGATTTCAAGCAAATGCAGAAACGGCGATTGATCTTGATTATTCCCTTCAACATCATACACAAATGAACAACGCTCATCAAGGTGTCGATGAGATGCTTTCGACTGGTAGCAACATTCTTGATAGTTTAAGAAATCAACGTGAATTATTAAAAGGAGCCAGGAATAAAATGATGTCTGTAGGAAATACGTTAGGACTTTCTGATCATACAATGAGACTAATTGAGAGACGTATCAAAGAAGATAAATATGTAATGCTAGCCGGCATGCTTGTAACACTTTTTATCATAGGATTAGTGATTCATTTTCTCCTTTAACTTTCTTTTATTTTAAATAAAACATTTAAATTGATAAACTTACCCTTTTACTTCTTGCTGGGCTCGAAACAAAAACTTCAAACTCTTTATTTGCGTATTGTTCGTACATTGTTTCTCTTTAATTTATAATGTCAGCATTCAACAGGTTTATGTTTTGATTTTGACCTTCCACCTTATAGTTTTTGTTTAAACACCCACACCCAATTTTATAGTTGCACAACACTTTTCTATTTTAAAAAACAGATTTTCACTTCGTGACAATTGATAAGAAACAAATCGTGATGTATTCCATTGTATAATTAGCAGTTTTAAAAACTAATTTAGCAATGTTAAACATTAAATCGCGAAACTTACGCGATTTTAGTTTTTTTCGGAAAATATTGCTGTCATTGGAGGGAAAACGGAGATGATGTAAACAGGTTAAAACTTATTTCATAAATGATGTCACTTATAATAAATTTCTTGTTGATTTTTTTTAAATTTTCATGGAAAAATCGATAAGGATTGCATTGTTACATAAATAGTATCTTAATTAGTAATTCACTTATTACATTGTTAATGTTGTCAAAATGCTTAATTAATTCCAAAGTTATTCCCACAAATGAAAACACAAAAAGTCGAAACTGACCCAATCAACCCCAACTTCTCCACAGCTTATTTTTTCAGCTGTTTTTTGTTTACTTTGTAAATAATTTAATAACATTCGCTCAAGCGTTCGACTCTTTGAAAACATTCTAATTATTCTCAGAATAAAACAAAGCCGGCTAGTATTGAACAACATTCCTATTCAAATCAACAAACTTTAATTAATTTTGTCAACAAACTGTGCGTGAATTACAAATTATTTTGCACAAATCAGTGAGTTAAATCAAGCAGAAAATTGCGTGCAGGTCAGTTTGAAATTTTTTTATGAGAAATCGCGATAAATTATTCATTGTTCAATGTTATTCCTCGTGAGGTTCAAGAAATCTGACTCGTCCAGTGTCGGATAGAATTGTGTCCTCGTTTTTTATGTTAATGTTGCATGGCAATTTATATTTATCTTCTTTGCCATGATACTCCTTTTTAACTTCATCTTCACTAATGTATGGACTTGGAATGCGTTTACCTGTTACAAGTTCAGGAACTCTTTCAGTCATAGCATCATGAATGGCATCGGAAATGTTAGATTTAGTTTCAACTTCTGCAATATATTTCTCATGATCTTCTTTAATAGCTTTTTGAATGTCATCACGTAAATTCCCTTCTTTTAAATGATACATTCTGACATTATCAATTATCATTGGTGAAAACAGTTCAGGGTGTGCCTGCATGTAACGATAGACAAACAAATCTGCGCTGGTAATAACAAATCGTGTTGCATAAACTTTGATAATGGCTCCAATGTACAAATCTTTTGGCGTGTAGTAATCAGGCTTATGAGGGTTGGAATCAGGTCGAGGCACTTTTTGCGATGTTAAAAATTTTCCACCAGAAATTCCAAGCGAAGGAAACTCCATGATTTTAATTGAGCCATCTGACAAATTGTAGCTCATTATAAAACGTCTGTCCTTATCTTCAGGATGTGCTGTTTCTATACGACAGCCATATCTTAGCGTTTTGTTAGAATTAATAAGATAAGAAGTCACATCCTTTTTTGGCGTTCTTGGTATGAGACTGTAACATGAAGCGAGTGAATCTTCTGGTGTTCCAAGACCTAAATAATCCGGCAATTTCTAAAGAAAATAAAGTTTATTTTTAAATTGATGTAAAAATCATCATTTCGTTTCAACACAACTTACCAATTTAATTTGTGAAGGTTTTGGCTTTTGAATTTCAAGTTTACCAGGTTGGACACAACGGAGAACTTTATCGAAATAGTTTCTTGTAAATTTGTCACAATCTAACAACAAAAACTTCCGGCCAAATACAAAAATTGTATTGCCAATGATAAAATCTCTCGGTTGATAATATTCGTCAATTTCCGCTTCAGTTGTGTTAAAAATGATTGCTGGAAAGTCAATTGGAGTTTTTCTCCAATCTTTAGGGAGTTTTGTTCTCTTTAAAAGCATCCCAGAGACATCACGTCCTTGCTGATTTTCCGGGAGTTCTCTTATAGCAACAGTGTCATCTTCAAGAGAATAATACATCTTGAATGTTATCAACTCGCCACCAGGTCGTTGTGTCTCATCAAGAACACAATCGAAGCATAAATTCATTCCCGAATATTCCAAGAATCTTCTCAATTTATCATCGTTTGAAGGCGTTTTATGTTTTAAAGCCTGCTGTGCTTGTTGAACCATTCTAGTGATTGAAAAACAGCAAAATAAACAATCATGTTTTAAACATTCTAAACGTGCATGAAAGCAATTTTAAAATCACTCATGTAATCCATTAAATATTTACTTTTCAATTGAAACCGGATCTTTTGGAATACATTCTCGTTCATTCACTTCAATGCCATTTGCTGTTAGAAATTCTCTTGTAAACGTATCACAATCAGCGATATGAAATATAATTCCATTTAGTTCCACATCATTTCCAACATTAAAATCTTTCCACGTATAAAAGAAACCGGGCTGCGATGTTTTTGCTATTTTACCACGTCGTACTAATTTACCTTGAGAAAGTCCACAGTTCTGTCGTTGTTATGATCATCAATTTAAAAAAATTAGGTATTTTTATTTTGTTTTCATATACGACAGAAGAGAACCATAAATTTACCTTTACGAGCGGTTCAAAAGCCGCAACAGTGTCATCTTCCAAGTAGTAAAATATGTTGACATGACGAACACGATAATGCTCCATGCGCGAATCGGGAACGTGTTGGCGAAAGAAGGCCATGAACTTAAGCGTTTTTTTATCATAGAGTACAAAATGGGGACGGAATGGTGTAACTTGTTGCTTCTTTCTTTGACCGTAAATCAATGCCGGATCGTATCTAATAGTGACGAAGGAGAAATTTGTTTTCTTTATGTTATTTGAAAAGAATTTTTTATTGCAATCTCACTCAATTGGTTCACTTGCTGAACAAAAATCTTTAAAAGTTTCTTGAAGTGGTTCTTTTCCTATTCCAACTGAAGGTCCTCGAAACTGTCGATGTCCATTTTGATAGAAAAAAGATTGCGGGACATGATGATTGCGTTTCTGACGTTCTTCAAGTGATAATCCTGGCAAGCTTGTTATTTTTCGGCAATGCATCACTCACTTCACTTTAAATTCAATTATTAATTTTGCTTTGGAGTAATTTGCTTAAATTTTCTTGATATTCGACTTTAAATAAAGCTAGAAATATTTCTGTAGATAAAAACTCTCTAGAAAAACAACTTTTCAAAGGTTGTTTAAATAACATTGGTTACTAAGGTGGAAACTATGAAATGTTGTCATAAAAACTTTCATCAATTCATGAGTCAGGTGGTGAAACTTCCCCTGATACGATATAAAGCTATTGTTCCAATGATGAAAACATTAAATGTAAAGGGATGGGATTTAAGATGATGTTTAAAATAAACTCAGAATCATGAAAATTGTGTAAAAAGGTATCAGAAAGATTGTTGAGTTTGTTAAGATAAAAATTAAGTACATTATGTAGCATGCTGTGTATCAAATCATCATAACACTAACTTCACTAACAAATAGTGTTCTTCCTCATTTTTTAAAAAAGACCTTTAATAATATTGAAATACTTTAAAACTTCCTGCATCAGCAATAAAAAAAGTTTCACTGCATGTGTTGGTGATCAAGGAAATTCGAGAATTTACTGGAATAAGGCATGCATAAGACTTAAAAATCGTTTTTGCTTAAGCTGTAATAACTTTTGTAAGGAAAAAGTATTTTAATTAATTTTTTTATTTTTTTAAAGTATTTTCTAGTTTTATTTTTAAAACTTCAAATACCTGCCTTGAATAAATAGAAGATGAAAATTGTATTTTAAAAATCTGAATTCCCAATGTGTTCTATAAAATGGTTAATTTAGTTTGTTTCTCTTTGTTAAAAATGCTATCGATATTATCGGTATTAGGTAGTCAAACTTCATTTCAATTCAACAATTCGTTTGCATCAATAAATTGAAAAACTTAGATTAAAGGATTAAGCATGTGAAATTAAAAATTATCAATAATGATCAAAGAAACATAATGATGACATTATAATATAAATTTCTGAAAAAATTATCAAGAAAATTCAATGTGAATGTGTGTGCAGATATTCTAGAAATGTTTTTCGAAGAATTTTGCATAAGAAGGTACAATTTTCAAAACCTATTTAAATTGAAAATAAATGCAAAATGCACTACCAATCAGAATGTTTATTTGAAATTTCAAACTTCAAATTACATCTTTAAGAACTGTAACTTAAGGGGAATGATTTATACAAAGAATTCTTATGGAGCTTAAGAAGGACAACCTATTTTGGTACAGACGATTGCAGGTGGGGATACATTGCCATTACACCAACAAGTATTGCATGAATCGAGGCTTGGAACGCTATCGCCAGGTTGATAATTTATACCATTTCTAGTACAAAACTGTGGCCCAGCTGCACATTCTGTAAGATAAAATAGATACTTCCATAAGTATATTTTTATAAAGCGAACAGAAGTACTTACGTCTTGTTGCAAATGCTAGAAGTTGAAGATAAATTTAAATTATTTTTGAAAAGATTTTTTGAAGGTTATTCGTAAAAGTTTACTTACTCGTTGACCCAAGTGTTAAAATTATTAACAAAACGATATTGTTCACGATCTCGCCCATTTAAGTAGAAGTAGAAAGTTCAGAACAGAAATTACAAATGAGTTGAAACAAAGTTAAAGCAAACTTTTTATAGTAATCAACTTTCACGACTTTGTTTTAAGAACCTTGAAGTGATTAAAATATTTTTTAATTTTGTCTATTATTTGTTTGTTACATATAGTTAAGTAGTATATTAAATATGGTTTGACAAACCAGAGCTGACCAGCTGCAAGCCCGCTTTTAAGCAGCGCTGCCAAAAATCGCAGAAACATAAAATTCTCTCTCAAGTTGTGCATCAAACCATTAAAACATTAAACTTACAAAAAGTATTCTTCCTTATTTAAAAAAACCCTTTAATAATGTTAAAAAACTTTAAAATTTTCTGCATCTGCAATAAAAAAGTTTCACTGGTAAAACTTTGCAGCAACGGCGGAAGCGTTTCCATTTTTAATCAAATCAAATACATCTGTTAGAGACCACGAGATAATTGGAGCGGTTTAAGTTAGTTTTTTTTTTGCCATATGCACGTCAAGAGTGAAACACTGAAACATGTTTAAAGGTTTGCAAAAAATGTCGATCAAAGCTTTAGGCAGAGGAAAATATTTTAGCGACTACAAGCGTTTGAGGTAAATAAAACTAGAAAATATTTGCAACTGTTACCATTTTAATAATTGATGAGCGTTTAATTTGGTTGAAATATTATTATGTACTTACATAGTTCACTTGTCGATATCAAACCAGAGATTCTTGATGCGTTAATGACCAAACAACCCGTTGTTGCTTTGGAATCAACTATCATCACTCACGGTATGCCTCATCCCCACAACCTCGAGACAGCTATTAGTGTGGAAAAGATAGTTCGAGAACAGGTAATTAAGTTTGTCAAATTATTCCTTTCCATTATAGAGCTTGGCTTCATTAAATCACCAGTCATCATTTGTTTATTTATTTGTTATTCACGTAAACGATTCGGATTTCAAATTAAAATTCTCTTCCTATTATAATTTAATTATTAAAATTGAATTCAATGGAATTTCGAGTGAAACGGTAGCTAAATTTAATTAAGAACTTTTTTAATAATAAAAAATCAGATTGAAGCTGTTTCACAATGAAATTTATGTTTAATGGGAAAAAACTTGTTCGAATTTCATTGCAATTATTTTATTGATGTAGTCAGAGTTTGAAAATTTGAATTTGGTCTTCAATTTATGACGAATGAAGGAAACTTTCGAATCAAAAAGTTTGCCTCGCTCTGCTTGAAGTGTTGAAATTTTACAAGAATTTTCAATGCATGAACTCATTCATTCTCAACAAGATGCAATTCAATTTTCAATCACTTTTCGAATCTGAAATATAATGAAGAATATTTGTAATTGTCGGAACCACGAAACTCGAAAGCATCTGTCAAGTAGTCGCGTTTTGATATTTAACATCGTGACTCTTCAACTCAAAAAAGGTTTTAACAAATGCAGAGAAGTCTTGATAATCTGAATTTTAAATAAGTTTTCCATTTACGATTTGTTGCCAATAATTAAGCTTCTATTGCCTTCAAATAGGATGAAGTGCATAATTTATTAATCTTGAAGCATTATAATGGCTACACTCGTTTGTGTTGCTCGAGCTTGCAATTAAATGGAAACTTTGACTTCAATAGGATCTGTTTGAGTAATTGAACGAAAGCATTTAAGAGGGTTGAACATTTCTGTTGAGCTTTGTTATTAACTAATAGCTTCAAAACTGATTAAAAATATATTTGAAAGCTTCTATGTGGAAGAGAAATGAGAAATGGAAGCTTGCCTTGTTGTGAAATTTAATTTAAAGCTTTAATGTTAACTTTAACAAGATTTCATGAGAATGTAGAACATGTGTTAAATTCAATCTATGGAATAATTCCATCAAAATACAAAAAGAATTAACAATAAATGCATTAACATCTTTGTAAAGCTTCAGACATTTGACCTTCTCTTCAATTATTAAGAAATTTAAATCGAAGCTTCAAGGGTTGTCCTAAAACTTCTAAACAACTTTGCAACTGGCAGTATTCCCATCAACAACGAACATCATTGCCAACTTTTGTCATCTCGTGAATATCTAATGAATTTTAATTTTAATCATAAACTCGTAAATCGAAAAACTTTAAAAAGTATCATTGAAATTTATGAAATGAAAGAAAGAAAAAGAAAATTTTCATTTTATGATCTTCGCACAACATGAAAGGATTTCATTCGTCTTGGTGTAATCTGAAACACAAAGAAATTGAAAATATTTTTCTCTTTTATTATTAATAAAAAAAAAGAAAAAAGTAGAAGAAATTCGTTCTTTACAAGCACAAATTTTCCATTATTTTTATGTAAATTTCTCTTTTGCTTCACCCAAAGGGCGCATTTCCCGCAACAATTGCCATTCTGAAAGGACGAATCAAAATTGGATTAACAGAAAATGAATTGGCTGAGTTGGCCGATCCCAATACAAAAACCGTTAAAACATCTCGTCGAGATTTCGCTTACGTGCTGGGACAACATTTAAATGGTGGAACGACCGTCGCTGGTACAATTATTTGTTCAGAACTTTGTGGTATAAAAATATTCGCAACTGGTGGTATTGGAGGCGTTCATCGAAATGGTGAAACAACGATGGATATTTCTGCTGACCTGGTTGAAATGGGACGAAGTTCTGTGGCTGTTATTTCAAGTGGCATAAAATCGATTCTTGACATTCCACGAACAATGGAATATTTGGAGACTCAAGGAGTATTTGTGTCAACATATCAAGTGACTGACAAGGAATTTCCAGCATTCTACACGAGAAAGAGTGGCGTTAAAGCGCCTTACAATTTTGTCGATGCAGAAGACGCTGCAAAATGTATTCGTAGATCTCATCAACTAGGCTTGAAGTCAGGAATACTTATCGGTGTTCCCGTACCGGATCAACACGCGATGGACGGTATTAAAAATAAATTGTTCGGAAATGATTGCAATGCTTAGTAAATTTATTGTGTTTCCTGTCACAGAGTCAGTTATATCGAAATCAATATCCAATGCTTTGAAAGAAGCGGAACATGTTGGAATTCACGGGAAAGATGTGACTCCATTTATTCTTGCTGCAATTTCAGAGATAACTGCCGGAAAAAGTTTGCAAACGAGTAAGTTCTGGAATTTATCTCACATTATAATCTCTCACATTTGGTCTTCATTCCACGTCATTAAGTCTTCTGTCATTTAATTTTCTTCTTTTTTTCACCCTCATGAACAGATATCAACCTTATAAAGAACAATGCAAAAGTTGCGGCGCAAATTGCAGTCGCTTTGGGAGAGAAGCCAACTGCTTTTGACAGCGACGTTGATTCTAATTTTCCGAGAATAAATAATTTAGATAATCTCATTCCAGTCATCGTTGGAGGTTCCATCATGGATATTCACTATCGTGTACTTACTGAGAATCTTCAGGTGAGTTTTTGTTTAAATTTTCCACCCGAAATGAGTTAGAAATTTATTCTCACGAGTCTTTCTTTGTTCTTCTTGCAAAAGACTTTCCTCTTTTTTTTCGAAACAAAATTGCTTTTAGGAAAGAATAAAAAAGATAAAAAATTACGTCGTATTAGCCTTCCATGAATTATTTAAATCCTTTTTTGTGCTACCAGCGTTTTTGTTTCAAAATTCAATCGAAATCGTAAATATCCGCAACATTCCTTTCGACTTTCTGTAAAAAGAAATTAAAACAAAATGCAGTTATATAACTTTTCTCTTTTGTAATTTTCTGTCATGTTTAATAATTTTCATGTTTTTCTTTTTATATTTTTATTATGATACAATTTCTGGTATTTTTTCATTATTTCTTCTAAATATATTTTTTGCGAGCTTTTTTCCACTCGCATTTGCTTTTATTCTCCTTTGAGAGTGAAGCTTACTAGCTGCGAGATGAAGCACAAGGAGAAACATAAAATTTACAGTTTCATACTTTAATGATTCATGATACGATATCTTATTATAATCTTTTGTTCGTAATTTGCTCGCATAGTTCTGTGCAGAGTTTTTCCTTCTTATTTTTTCACAAGTTGTTATGAGAGTTTTGTTCTGTTACTTTAAGTTCATAAGCTAGAAAAGAAAACTCATTTTCACAAGCATTACACTTTCTATTCCCAACCATAATTAACTATAAACTGCTTTCATGAGTGGTAAAACAAAAAAGGGGAAGTTAACACCGGATTGGAATCCTTCTGGTGAATATGAGGGCTGGAATTGTTTATGTTCTGTTATTTTTTTCCTTCTCAAGCTTTAATGTTTTTGTTTGTTTTTTCTTGCCATATATGTACAAAGATAACTTCAGAAGGAAAAAAAACACACAAACATGCGTGAGAGTAAATTATGCATTAATATTCTAAATTCATCAAAAAGATCTTCTATTCTTGGGTTCTTAAATTTAAATTACAAATTTGAATTTCATCGGATTAAAAACGTTGTCACATTTTATCTGTATGTGGTAAGATACACGTGTGACTTCAACTAAAAACCTTTCCCATTGCAGTAATATTCAATTCGGTATAAGTCGTAAACTTTTCCTTGCTGAAGTGTGTCACGTAAAATATGGACAATTTTTGTCACGACAAAATAATGAGAAAGGGGAAAAGAAGCTTGAAATTTATCATTGTGAAGCTTTTTAGCTTCTGCAGTTTATGCGGTGGCATGAAACGTAAGCGAAGTTGTTTTGTCTTGTTTGCAAACAATAACAAGAGGCGAGAATTTCTTTTCTTCATATTAGTCGACCTTTCATGATTTAATGGTGGGATGTTGTTTGTGAGAAAGCAAATAATAAGAAAAGAAAAAGCCTTCTCTGATTTTCTCTTTACGCGCCATAGCGACGGGTATTTGATTTGCTTTTTCCATTTATTTTCTTTCTATTGAAGTTCATTTTCCATGTAAGATTTCAGTTGTTAGTAGTATTCAACAATGAATATTTTTCCATTTAGCTTTTCCTTCACTCGTCAGTTCTCATGACTCGCCCACGATATACGTCTAAGCTTAGACATCCTCTGTTCACAAATCAACTAAGAGACTTATGCCTTTGATCTCATACCATCGCCAACAAAAAACCTTTTTATTTTCATTTCGGTAAACTCGAAAACAAAGGTCGGTCTTGGACAATCCAAAACAAATTTCTTTTGTCGTTATTTGTTGAGTTTTCTTTTTAACGTCTTCATTTCATTTTACGATCATTTCCCCTTTTTCTTTACGAGTTTAGTGTGTGTTTGTGTGTACTTATTTTATAATTTATGTCCTATTTAAATATCAATTTTCTCTCTTTTCAAACATTATTTATACTTTCATTTTTTTGTTACTATGTATTCATGTCACCCAAGAGACAACGATGATTAATGAAGCTCAATTTATTAACGTAAAAGTGCATGCGACTTACGTTGATATTTACCGGGTGGGAGCGTATGACATGACAGGAAGATGAAGTCAATTACATTTCTATTTATATGAGAGCATCAAATATTTCTTTTTGTTGAAAATATCATGATTTAGCTCGTTTATATTTAATAATAAGAAATTCATAATTATCATTTCATCATAATCTTCGTTAGGTCATATGAACATGTTAAGACATGTTAAGCATGTAATTTTAATTTTTATCCTATCATTTCAATGGAATCTTTATCTTTTCATTATCCATCTTCAGGCATGTTATCATTAAAGCCATTTTCAATTTCCTTCGCTCATGCATCATCATGGATTAGAATTTAATTTTTAATTTCTACCTACGAAGAAAGAAATTTTCATGATATTTTCTTGGAGATATTTTTAAGTTTGGTTTTTCATCTAATGCAAAAATAATTTTTTTTATCTATCAAAAATTTTCTTGTGACTTTCCTAAGCTACAGGCTTTTAATGTTTCTTTCCATAAGTGTTTTTAAATACTTTAAAAGATAAACTTTATTCCAATTAATAATGTGCGATATTCAACATATTTATGTAACGAGCGAATAAGCTTATGAATGTCAGACTAAAAATTAAAGAAATTCTTAAGTCAAAAGCGCCATAATCTATTTATATACAAAGAAAATTCTCTTCACATTTTTCCTAGTTAATGAGATTTCCATATTCCTATGTTCACAAGCTTCTTTTTTGTTGTCATCATAATTCCAACGCTAAAGTTTTATTTTTCTTTAATTTTTTTCTTTCCTTTTCTTGTCAACTGAACCGAAAGCTTTTTCTCATTTATCTGCTTTGCTTATTTTCTTGCGAAATAATGTTCATGCAACAACAATTCTCTGTACACGTGTCTTTACCATTCCATAGAACTGTTTTGTGAATATATTTTCCTGGCTTTCTTACTTATTTCTAATTTCATTTCTGTTCCTTACTTCGTAACACTAGATTTTATTTAAAAGCTTTCATTTACCAATTAATTTTCTTTCGTTTACATAATTAAATATTAATTTATAAATTATGAAATCAGATTTTATTTTTTATTCTTTTGCCTAAATATTTTCTTTTGCTAATCATGGCAACATCGATTTCTTCCATAAACATCGATGAAGAATGTTTCGGCTTTTTGCTTCCTCAAGTCTTGTTTAATATGCTTTAAGATTCTTTAACATGTACGTCGACTTTCTTCTTACAAGAAGAACATGGAGCACTTGAGCTTTAAGAATTTTTCATGCTTCTCATTTAATTTGCGTTGGTTTTCTTATTCTTCATCAACCATTATGAGAATCAAGAATCAGCGACTTTTGCCGAATGTTTTAATGATTAGAATCTACATGAACTTCAAAGTGTTTCTTTACCATAATAAATATTTATTTATTTACTTTGTTTATGATGTATAAAAACCATTGAACATGTTAAGAACGAAAAAAATTGAGAAAAGAAGAAAATAACTTTTTATGAGACGATTTTCTTTCACCCGTGTGATTCACCTTGCTTTTTTTTGCGTTATAATATTTTCACTCAAATTATGCATATGAAAATAAACATTTTTTTATGTTTAAATATTCACTTTGAAATATTTGAATTCATTTTACACGATTATATAAATTCCTTTAAGCACAAATGTTTGAATATCTAATTATTGTGAATAAAAAGAAAAATTGGAGTGAATTTAAAATGTTTAAATTTTGATGGATTGACGTTACTTGGAAAAGTAAATGCTTACATAAATATCTACATTAGATAATATGTTTCAATATTTCGTTGGAAATTTAATTTTGATTAATGTCAAATGATTAGCAAGAACATCAATTCATTAATTCTTTTCGTGACTGGGGACTGTTTATAGTGATTTTTGCTTTTATCTTCATGCTATGATGATGTGTTGTGTAGGTGGCAGACGACGAGTAAATTAACTGCTGAGTTACGTTCATACGTAAATTAAAAGCTTCTGGAAGTTGATTTTGATTCTAATTCAACTCGTAGTCACAGCAACGTGTATAAATTATTTTATGTTAATTAGAAAATAACGAATATTGAACATCAGACGAGACGAGAATTTTTAATGAAGTGATAAGTTATTTTATGCCAACTATGATTATCTCTGGGTTGAAGAAGTTCACTCATGAAATATTGATAAGCTCTTCATTTCCTGTTTCACGGTAATACTTTCTCATATTGACAAAGATATAATTCTATTTACCACTTTACGGATGAAAGGAGTCGATAATGTTTATGTCTAACTCTTTTCTCTCTGAATGGTGCGCCATTCTGTCAATATTTACTCAATTCAATATTTTTAACACACAAGGAACTTGTATTTTGCTATTTGTTTTCATTCCTTTTTAAACAGTTAGATAAGTAAATAAAATTTCTTTATATTTCATTTTATTCCGGAACAATTTCTGACATCATGTTTACATTTAGCAGGTAAATAAAAGATTTTTCTTTCAACATGGTGAAATGAAACCGAACATGTTAGGAATAATACGAGGATTATCTTATATCACTGTGCGAATATGAATGATGTGAATTGGAGTAGCAATAAACTCTTTGTACACTTCAAAGCTTTATTTTAGGGTCAGTAATGAATGTGAACTTCAGCAGCTTTCATTCATGAGTTTCTTTACTTCAAATACTTGAGTTGTGAATAATTTCTGAACCTTTTCATATGGAAATTTTTATCGGATCGAGTGGTTTATGGAATGCTTAGTAAGAGTTTGGAATTTGATAAAAAAAAAGAAAGATGTGGAAGATGATAGAAAATTGTTTTTAACTAGCACAACGTTTGATAAGTATTTGTACTTTTTAATAAGAATTCTTGAATAAATTATGAGCTTCATGGCCATTTGTTATTAAAACATAAATGGAATATTCAAGAAAATAATAAAATCAGATAAAACAAGGAGAAATGGCAATAAAAAGGAATTATTATGAAATATTGCAGTAAGAATTGCACAATTTTAAAATTATTTATAACAGGAGATAAAACATCGCTTAATCGTCACTTATTTTGCTATAAATAAAGCACTGAATTTTAATATCTTCCAGTCATAATCCATCTAGGCTCTCAATAAATAAAATGTTTTATTCGTAACAGTAAATTAACGTGAAACTTTATACAAACGACAAAACGTTCGCAAATTCTCATAAACTTAATGAATTTTCTGAATGAAGCTTAAGTGTTATCTTGATAATAGACTATTCGTCGTAATATTATTAAAGTAAGAGCAACAAGAAGAACATTCTCGTATGGAAAAAAGTAATCTTAATAGATTTTATAGCGTAACTCTGTGTATAATTATACTGTCGAGTCATCGTGCAAGCGTACAAACTTAATCCGTCTGGCATTTGAATAAAAGTTCTATAAGCGGATTTCAAATATTGAAGCGGAGAAACAAGCGAAAAGTGAAATTAATTGCGCAATAACGAAAATATTTCATCTTAAATATTATTTTCCGCTTCAATTATTTCTCAGCTCATTATGAGTCAATACGTCCAAAGCGTCAAAACTATTTACTTAACTAAATATTAAATATCTTCCAAGTGTCTAAAGAAGATTATAATCTTCTTCTTTCTGTGTGCATTCTTGAATTTCAATCGAGATGATTCGAAGCAAACTTTTTCATAACTTGACTGCTTGAAGAATGAAGAGAAAGTTTTGAAGATGCGGCAACTCGAGCATAATTAAAAAGAATGAAATTTAATAACTCATCAAAAATGAAAGATTCATTACAATGTTTGTACATATGTTCAAGACAAGAATGATGAGGGAGGGTAATCAAATAAAAGCAGCTAACAAGATTGTTTAAATTCCCATTCAACCACACTCGAATGAATTAAGTTTAGGTAGAAGTTCTCTAGACGTTTCCCAGCTGGGAAGTTTGCGGATATTTCAACGGAAAAAGGTGTTTGAAAGGAAGCATCGGGATTATAGAATGCTTGGGTTGTTTCAAAAACTGTGCAAATCACGTCAAAAGCTTCACAAAATTGAGTTAGATGTAGCACTCTAATGACTTTACATTCGAATAGTTGTCACGTTTCAATTCAAAAGAATTTCCTACTTTAAGCAATAAGCTCTCAGGATAATTTGAACATTTTCATTCCACCTTGAGAACTGAAGCGTATAGCATAAAATTTATTGAGTTGAATTCAGGAATTGAACAGATTCTCTTTAATCTTTTAATTTGAGCACAAAAGAAATTATTCATTTTTACGAAGCTTTTTTCTACAGTTTAGAAGTTGCATGATGTTAGCAGTTTAATCTTCATTTGTGAGCGCACATTCATGGATTTTTCTTTTTCTATTCCATCATGCTTTGTCATTTTTTACCATAAAGGAAATGAGAGACAAAGCAAGCTTTATGCCGTGATGTTGTCGAGTGGTTGGCATAGTGAATGAATGAATTAGAAAGACACAAAAAATAAAGAGAAAAGAAACAGCTTTATCACATTTGCATTGTTGTGAATAATTCAGTGAAAATTATGTTTTTCATTTTTCACTGTTTGTTTCCTGAGTTTTCTATTGTTGAAGGTTCATTACTCATGAAGCGTTTGGTTTATTAACTATACAGGAATTCTTCAAGCATGAAAGTCAGTTCAAATGAAAAACGGCGTGTTAGCGCGACTGATGCTTGGAAAATACGCTCAAAGAACCAACAATAGAATCATTTCAAGTGTAAGTTTATTCATTGATTGTTATTCTCACTTCCTCCGAACGTTTCACTGTTATCGCATTGTCGCCCTTTTCCCGACATTTTTCATTTTCATTCTGACACAAAAACGTGGTGGAAAAACTTTTTGTTTATTTTTTTTGTCGCCTTTTCTTTCTCTTTCTCTCCCTTCATCTCAAAGCTTTGTTGCGTAAGTTCGTGACGACGTTCAAGGTCGTCAAATATTCATATCATTGACCTCGAAATTTCATATTTTGCATACATTACTCGACTCACTGATAATCCTTTTGACCGTGTACTCTAAATTTATGTCATTGCTAAGCTTGAAGGGATTCTCGTTATTTCATCATTTGGATATTTCTTCATACATTGATATAAACAATTCTTTTGTTGTTAGTATTTATAAACAGTTGAATAAAATAATTGATAAATATGTTGAACAAAGAGAAGTTTGCAGAGATTACGTGACAAAATATCAATTATTTCCATTGACGAATATTATTGAATACTTCATCATAACTTTTAGTAAATTTATTAAATAAAGGCGTTGCTTTGCGTGTGTACGATTATGGTGAAATACGAATGAAAAGCATGCAAATATTTATTAAATATATGTACTTTTCATTTCCATGGTGGCATGCAAATAAAGAAGATTTAACAAATGGCGTATAATCGATAAAACATTATTGTTGATAATGTCGCGATTGTTTTTAAAAAGGAATGAGAGTTGAGAGTAAATCAAAACTTTTAATCGCGTAAATTACTTTAAATTTTAATTAATTTTATATTATTTTACGATTCTTATTGAATTTTTAAACTATGAATGTTTTCATAACATTTTTGTGTAGCTTTACATATGCATATTGATTCTTAATTGATGATTTCTTTTCTAAGTTACTACAATTAATAAATAATTAAATGTTTTATGTAGATTCGTCTCTCATTTCTTTCTTTTTTTTTGGTATTTTCTTTTTTAGAATAAATTTTGTTAATTTTGCACTTAAATTTGTTCTCAAAGGAAAGTTTGAAGTTACGAAATCGGTTTTTGAATTCTTCGATATCTTTGGTGTTTGATATCGGAGCTTCTTAATCTATTGATTAACTGTCAATGAATTTAACTGGTGTCAGAGGTTTCCTTAAGTTTCTAATTTTCAAATTACTTCTAAATAAGACTGCATTACCCTATTTTGAGTAAACTTTTAATCTTTGACATTTGTGAAGCTTGAATTTCTTTTAAAGCTCATTACGCAACTTCAAACATTTCCATTACTAATATTTCCATAATTAATTCTTCAATTTCTTCTTAAATTTATAAAAATATTTCTTCATTTGAATACTAATTCGAACCTTCTTTACTTTAACTTTTTATACTTTCACTAGAGGATACTTTTTAAACATTACTCAAGACTGATTCATGACATTTATACAAATGAATTTTTTTTTTAGATTTTTATTGATTTTTTTTTGGTATGTTCTTCCTGATAGAAATCTATCGTACCTGCATTGTGAAGATTTTCAGTCATTCATGATGCAGAAAAGCTTTCACTCTTTATAAACATTTTTTTAGTGTCTTAAATATCATCGCAACTACAATTACTTCTTTCATTCATGTCGGTTCCTTTGTAGCAGCGTAATCCCGAGTCACGATCGTAGGTGATACGTGAACGTCTGCGAACTGTCGATACGCTATTCTGACGGCTTCTTTGGCCTGGTATGATCACCGGTGCGCGCCATCGTTCACCAAATAATTGTTCTAGATAATACCGTAGTCAGATTTTGGTCACTGTTGGTGCATTAAGTAACCTAAACAGAAACAAATTGAAATTAAATTAAATTATAGATTAAATAAGGGATTTTGGAATAAAAATATTTAACAACATGTGGCAACAAAATGAATTAAGAGTTCTTGCTTGCTTTAATTAATTCAATTGATAAGATTGATGGGATGTTAATTAACCAATTCATTCATTCATTCATTCATTTTACGACACGTATAAATAACGACATGATGGTTAGAATATTGAATGCAGATACTCATGGGCTATGGTTTTTACCACTTTTCTCTGGCAAGCCATAAACAGAAATGCTCCATCATTCGATTTCAAGACGAAACATATTTTATGCTGTCACATGTGACATTTCGAGTACGACGATAAATACTAAAAATATGTTCAAATGAAAGCTCATGGAAATAAAAATTTATGTCGTTTCCATTTGAAATGAATTGCATTGAAAAATGGTGGATGATTTTACGTAAATGATGTTTAGCGTCTTGATTTTGTTCTTTCTTAACATACACGTCGAGTGGAAGTCAAAATGATTACAGGTTTGATTTGAATACTTTAGAAGTATTGCCATAATCCACATAATTTCATAACACAAATATCTAAATTATTCATATTTCATGTTTGAACATAAACAGAGCTAAGAAGCAAACTAAACTCTGGTATTCTCCATCCTTTAAACGAATAATGTAACGTTCGTTTTTATGTTGCTTCTGTAAAAGAAATATGAGAAGACAAGTAACTGAATCTTATACTCGAAATAGCACAAACCTCATATTAAAATTCATGTGAAACAGAAGACATTTTGTAGGATTTCTTAAGAAGGATTGTAAACGTTGGATGTCACTCGTTAAAACCCATTTTCCACTTTATTTCCTTTTCTTTATTATCATCATAACTCATAAGTTTGTAACTTACAACTTTTGACACGTTTCTTTAATTCTACTTCGTGACAGAATTTATGCACACAATTTAATTCAATATTTCACGTAATTATTTTACATCGTCTTCTGTTTCTTCATATTCATCTTCATGTATGCTTATTCTGGCATTCATGGGTTTTACATATCTTCCTCCCTCTCCTTCCCCCCCATCACTCATTCAACATTTTCATCTCTTAATAAAATCAGAACCAGCATTTTACAATGAATGATGATTTATGAACACGTAATGAATTTTCATTTCTGTAGACTTCCTCAAATTTTCTTCGTCTCTCAAAGGATCGCATAAAAAAAAGAAGTTTTTTTCCTTCTTAAAAAGTTCCTTAAAATGTTCAAGGGAACGAACAACCGATGTCGAATTAACATAAAAATCTCACTGTGAAATATTATTTTAACCTTTAGCACGGGTGCCACATCAATGAGAACAGAATGAGCTTTCAAATATCGATACGCATTGGAATTTACATCCAACTTGAGACTCTGAAATATCCTCGTTAAATTGCTTTTAAATCTGCTCAAGAAATATTGCAACCTTTGCAAGTCACAGCGCCTCCAAAGCTATGAAACATTCCTGAACGTAATAAAGTTTTGCTTTTAGCATAAAACAGCTTTTTATTGAGTTTTCAGGAAATAAAAGTTCTCCTTTTACTGTGAAAATCCCTTCGGTGTCGAAAAATACGAGAGAAAATATCAATTCTTACTTTGAAATTCCTTGCGGTTTGAAATTGAAGACAATTTTTGCTACTAGACAACGGTATCGTAGATAAAGCATCGATAAAAGAATGTAGCATAATAAATAGAAATCGAATTTGCTTTTCCAACCAGACACATTTTAGTCAATTGTCAAGTTTCTTTTTCTATCTTTAGAAAAATATAAAAAGGATGGAAAAAGTGTTCGCTGGAAGGTAGATATAAAGAATCTTATCACTGATCAATCATTCACCTTTCCATAAAGAGAAAGAATGATGCACCTTCATTGTACTTAGGGCAAAGAAAGTGTGGAAAAGTTTAATTCAGTTTAAGAACCTTTAATCAGGTTATTTAAAAAGATCATCCTTTGTTTTTGAAACAATAAACTTTGGTTTGTTTTCGAAAGCATAAATTATCCCTTGATTAACCTTATGAGACCATTTTCATTTCATGAACCCTCTGAGACCATAATTTACACCAACATGCTTTCAATGCTTCCATAAAGATTTTTTAAGCTTAAAAGCTGATCAACAAAAAAAACAATAAAGTTACTTTGTCTCTCTCCCCCACTGTCTCTTAATTCACTTTCAGCATTTTTAGTCTTTACAACTACGAATGTTATTCATTGATCTAAATGACAACATAATTGAGTCGTCAGAATTTTTTTATAACATGCCACAACAAAATTAGATGTCATAATCATTCGCTTGTACAACATCGTTTGTGACATATCCTCAACTGAATGACATTAAACTTAATTAAAAATAATCGAGTGACATGCATTCGTCAATAAAGTGTCGATAAGAGGGAATAAGAATGATTGAATCTCACCTGTACGTCGATGTTTTCGTATCAAACTCGCTCAGCTCATAATTATTGTTTCCATTACCGTTTATTGTCTTTGTTGTCGCAGATGTTGTTGCTGTGTTCATATCATCGACGATTAATGCACAATTAGAATTTGTATCAGAGTCACAGCCATTCCCGCTGACGCCTTGATGAGCTCCACATCGACCATGCTCGTTCATGCATGCATAAAGTTGCTTATGTTTTGTGAATTGGGGCGTAGCTTCGGGATGATGCAACAAGGATTCTCTTTCACTCTCCGCTGACCCTATTCGAGTCATTTCACGATCTCTATTGCCAACTTTTGGCTCGATTCCACTGTGTATCCCGCCATTTATCGGTATCTATAAAGTAAATCAAACAAATGCCATTTAATCGCTTGTAAGCGTTTTCCAATAATGAATGTTTAATGAACTAATCTCACCTGTTGTAGATGCTGTTCACCCATCTCAGCATTTAATATCGATTGTGCCATTTCAGTTTGTAGTAACTTGATTTTTTGAATCATTTCTTTAATCTCGTATCGCAATATGCCGAGAAAACATAATTTCAAAAATGCTATAACGCAATAACCTAATACGAAAAGAATATCTGCTGTGTGCCTCAACCAAAGTATAAGAACATCGATACAACCCTAAATAGTCAGAAGACAGACACGAAAGGGAATATTAAAAGAAAGTCCATAAAATAATTTATTACTACAAGGTGTTGTCTTCTTTTCAATCAAATGAATTCATCAACGTTTGTTACCAATTTATACATTTAGGGCTTGTCTCAGCTTTTGTTTGGTTTCATTTCTTCTTCTTTTCAGATTCATTTAAGACTTGCGCTCTAATATTAGGCATTAAATTACTAACATGTGCTGTTTGAATATTTCATGATACTTTAAAAGCTTACATTTTTGATATCCCAATGTCTCTTGATAATAAAACTGGAAATAAAGTTTTTTTCTTTTATTATTTCGTTTTACCTTTTTTTTTCTTTCATTAAAACTTAAGCCAAGAAGTTCAACAAAAGTTTTTGAACTACCCCACGACAGATAAGAAAAGAAAGTTTAATTGATGAGCTTATGTCCCAAGGATCCCTTCAATTCTCTTAATTGGATTAACCGTCAAAATAAAAACACTGAACCCATTTAAAGCTTAGCAAGACGCAAGTTTAGCTTCATGCTATGTAAACATAATCGTCGCCTTTTGCGGAGGTTATTGAACACAATGCGGCTTGTGTAACGTAACGAATTCATTTGCTGACTTGTCCGTAGACGAAATGATGATAATAAATTTATATTTACCTGCGGATAAACAGCACGACAAGTCGCAATAATTTTGCTTTCACTATTCAAAATAGCACCACCTGAACTACTCCTTGAACTGTCCCTTGGTATCACATGACTCCATGCGACTTCAGCCATGTCGCTTATATTTCTTTGGTGTTCACGTAAACCGTCTTCGGTACGATAAACAACAGCTGAGGCTAAAGGTTTATGCGATATACTGATTTGGTCAGTGATGTCTGAAGCGCAGCATGACGTTGGATATGTTCGGTTTTGTATGGAGAAATCCTAATGATTAGCAGAAGAAAATGAATGAAAACATGGACAAATAAGCCATAAAGAGATAAGCATCGTTATGAAAAGCAAATAGATTTTGTCACAGAGTTGAAAATTGATTAAAATTTTTGTCGTTATCCCCAAAGGCATTTTCATTATCATTTCCTTTGTGTTGGAAGTTTCAACCCAAATATAGGAATTTTTCTTCTTTCTTCTTCTTTATCATACGACAACGATTGTCGTAAAGGCGCAGGAAAAGAAAAGAAAAACTTTTAATTAAAGTTTATGTACGGCACATAATTATCACTTAACGACATGAATAACACGATTTCTTGTGCCTGGAGCGACGCTAATTTAATCAGTAAACATATAAAATCTCTTACATTCGATCCAGTGACGCCGCAACATCGTCCGTCGTTTTGAAGTCGATCCCATAGCTCTGTGAAATCCGACCCTATACCATACTCGTGGGCCAAACGATATCTGAAAGTGTTTGTATAACAAAACAAATTAATATGTCGGAACATTGAAATCAATTTGGATGGAATATTCATTCTTTCTCTCTTTTTTTCCGATAGATATGACACCTTGATTGTGTAACAAACACAAAGTTTTTCTCATTGATTATCAATCAATGCTTATTTTAGCTTTAACAGAATGTTTTCAGTCAGTTAAAGTCTTAAAGTTTGTTTTCGTCTTTCTTTAACCGCACAATGTATCATATTTGACAGCAAGAATCCTTTCATGAAAGTCTTTGGGATTTGAAAACATTATGTCAGCTTTGTGATACCTTTTTCAATATATTTATGGTTGTGAATAATAGAAAAGGAAATGCTACAAAATTTATTAATATCCCAATTCCCAAAACAAGACTTAGATAACTCATGTAGGTACAAAATATCTCACCTTAGCATTGGTTGAAGCTCTTGCATGATTTTGTCAAACTTAAACATCCAAAATATTCCTAGAATTGCATCTCCTAATAAAAGTACGAGTAATAGTAACCAGTAAGCGTTTAATAGTTTCTCAGATAATCTTAAGGCACCAAGACACCCTATTAATTGTAAGAAACCTGAAAATATTCCATAAATTGAAGATTCATAACATTTGGACTCTCAACTTTTATCACCTGATTGCACCAGCAAAGCTAAATAAGCATACACAAAACTCGGCTGCGTTAAATTTAATCCATTTACCAATAAGCGACGATAGTCGGCTAATAAGACTTTTCCAGCAACGCCACAGAAAATAATGACTGCCATTAATAACACAGCGTTGCATGTATAGATCCACAATCTGTAATACCTGTATGAGAAAAAGAATAATTAGACTTCCGAGATTAGATTTTCTAGAAAAAAAATCTTCAATACCGCATGGCCTTCACGTCGGGCGAGTTGCTTGATATGCCCACGGGGGTCATAGGGCTCATGAGAAATCGTAGCTTTTTGCTTTTACAATCCTTTGCCGGTGCAGCAGGCACTGGACTCAAATCGTTTAATATGGTGGCCACGGGTACCTGTTGTATTAATGTGAATTAATGTATTAAAATAGTTTCACAACCGATAAACGATTAACAATAATGAAACCCAATCACCGATACATCGAATATGTTATTATTTAAACAACTCACCTGTATACTTGGTGGCTTACGATAATTGTTAAGTTCAGTTAATAAAAATTTATTTGAATTTTGTGCTGATTGTGCGGATGTTAATGCCGATGGCGACAATATAGTCGAAGTGTCAACGGCTATGGGTAGAATTCGTTTGATAGTTTTGTCAATTGAACAGCAGTTGCTTGTCGCGGTTTTTGCACTGTTCTGTATGATTTTGAGATGATTATTAATGCAGTTGATGTTCTTCAGATTTTTTAAGTTATTGTGATTGATGTTGATCTCTTTAGGTACCGTTTCGGTAACGGTGTTGGATCTGCGAACTGACATAACCATCACAAACATAGCCCGTCACTTTGTTGAACCAGCTTGGCATAATATTTCCAGCAAATATTTCACTTGTTTGTATTCCGTCAATTTTGTTTCTTATGAAAGTTTTTTTTGTCTTTCTTTTTTTTAATTGTTATTCTGGAGTATTTTCTTAATGAGTCTGAATATTTTCTATTTTTTCTTGTTAAACAATCACTTATCAAAGAAAAATCAATTAGCAGTTTGCTAATCAAATGACGATTAAAACTGATTTTTCTTTTTTCTTGTCTGACTTTTGATGACTGATTAGATTTGCACTCTCAAGTTACGTCCAACTTTTGACATCCGATCTTATGATGATGATTTAATTTAAGTCTGAAACTTTATCGCTTGACATTTCTTATTGAATTTTCTCGAGTTTCATTGACGTTGCAATGACGTCTATTCTGTTTTAATGAGCTATAATGAATTTATAAAACTTCTCAACCTTATTAATCAGAGGATAAGTCTTCATTAAGAAATCGAGAGGCAAAGAAAGCTTAATTGATGAAAGGTACTCGACAATGATGATAAATGCACTTCACTTTCTGAAGAGTTTTTCTCTCTCCAACTCACTACACTTAACTTTATGTTAATCTTTATCGTTCGTTCACTTGTTCGCGACTAAACTTAAAAGCAAAATGCAACACAAAAAGAACTACAAAAAGTCCTTACTGGCTTTATCATTGTAACTTCTTTATAAACTCGACACAGTTTTCCATCTTATTTCATATCGTAAGACACGTTCAATGTTCTGATTCAATTCACTGTTAGTACTTTTCAACGACATCTTTTCTCTCCTTCTTCTGCTTATGCTTCAGATTTTCTTCGTTCCTTCTGCTTGTGTGATTGTCGTCAAGCATTCAAGATTCAATTCATTATGCTCGCTCTTGTTGGATTCTTTGTCAGCAGAAAATGTTCATCATCCAAAGTGGCGATGAGTGATCCGTTAGTCATTTTTGATACGTGTCAAAGTACCTTCTTCACCCTTAACGCATTCTGAAAGTAATAAAAATAAAACTCAAATGTATTCTCATGATCTTAACTGAATCTCATTAAAATGTGTAGCGACATAAAGTGTCATGTCAAATATTTTGTAAAAAATCAACGTTTAAATACGTCAGAAAGTTTCACTTTACATCATTCGTCAAGTCACGACCCACGCAATCACTTTCTACATGCTAAATTGTTATACAATATTAAATGTCGAACAGGAGTGCAAAGCTCTGTAAGAAAATTTTATGTGGTAACGCTGACGCCAAACGAATCTAATTTAAAATTTCTTTTTTTTAATGCTTATGCTTAAAGCGAATAAATTTATATCGCATTAGACGCCATGGGAACGAATGTTCTGTTGAAATCTATTGTAGGATTCAAATCAGAGTAAATCCATCAGCTAATTATCTTAGACACGAGAAAATCAGAATAACAGTTACGATGAGAGCTTTTCACTTTAATTGGTTTTACAGTGAAATTTTCTCGGAAAATTCAATGGCTTTTCTAGGAAAATCTGTTTCTAGCTTGACATTAAATTATTCAAAGATATTTCGCATTGAATTTTCTACATATTAAAGATGTTGAATGAAGCAAAGGAAGCAATAACGTTTTATCCTTGAAGAAAAGATATTTGTTGACTGCTGGGACTGTCCAATGATGTGTCATGGCCAAAATATTAATCTCAAGTTGTTATTTTACCATCACCTCATTGAAAGCCAACATCAGAATCTTGTTTTCTTTCATAACAAACCATTAGAGTAACATTCAAGGTTCTTTCAATAATATTATTCACATCATTAGTAAATAATTACATCTTACAAATATTTATATATTTCAGGAAGAGAAAACAAAATTGTATTCATAAATATTTATCAACAAATAATTTCCAAAATCGAAACAAGGTCAAGGGAACAAAAACTTTTCTTATTCTCGTCTTATCAAAGTTATTCTTAAAAAATAGTTTAACTGGCTTAATCCGCTTCGACAATAAATCTCGCAAACTCTTTCGCAAATTTATGGTAAAGCGTGCAGTCTTATGTATGTAGTGATCTTGTTTTTATAAGAAAAAGTTTCATACTAGAAGGAAGCTTAAGCTTCATGACATTGTTTTGTTATGAAGTTACATAAACCCGACTACTCTGAAGCCAAAGAAAGGAAATTGAAGCATCTCACATTCGTGATATAAAAGCGATAAAATTGAACGAGTAGACAAATAGTTTTTCACACCTCAAACATGAAGGAAGAAGAATAGAAAATTTAAGTCAACAAACCAAAATGAAATGAAACCTTAGATTGGCACTCGAGATTGTTTTTTTCACAAACATATTGACAATCGCCATGTTCATATAGAAATACCACTGAAATAATGTTTCTCGATTATTTTCTTCGGATGTCGTTGACTATTCGAATCTGAAGGTCTGAATGGCTGTCGTTGTCTTTTTCTTTCCGCTCGATAAACATCAAAAAGAAAAAATTTAAAACTTTCTCGTTTAAGTCAAACAGAAATTTAGAAAAAGGAAAATTTCTTAGGAAAAATCTCATCTTAGGAAATATCTCCAACATAGTCTCTAACTTTATTCTTTCTTCTCTTTTCTTAGTAAAGCACAAAGCTAATGATTTCAAAGAAACTTGAAAACTTTATTTCCATGTCTTCCTCTCAATCAAAACTTATAATTGGATCAGCTTAGCAGAGCTTTAAAACATGATAGGGTGGGAAATGAAATGAAATTGAAGAATTCCCTTATAAGTTTATTAAACATTTCTTATTAAATAATTCATGCTTTCACGAAAATAATTTTATCTAAATTAGTATGTTAAATTGCTTTTTCAGAATCAAAAGAAAACAATTAAAGCTTAGGAATATTTTCGAGGTTTATTCCTTTGAAGACTCGGCGACATGGAAAGTAAACGCGATGATATAGCAAAAAGAAACGATGTCGTCTTACAGATTCTTTTAAAAATATAACTTAATTCATACAAAGATTATGTAGAACAAAGCTTCTTAACATAAGGAAACAAAGAAAATTTTTTATTATTGTTCAGAAGACGGAAAACGGCGGTGTGGCATTGTACATTAGTTATGAAAAACGATGTAGAAGCACAGCAAGTTAGTAATCATAAATTTAAAAAGAAATATGATTTACTCTAAGCTTAAAAGCATTGAGAAAAGAAATAAAGAAGGAAAAATGGGAAATAGCAAAATTACCAATTGTTTGGTGAAAATTTATGAGGAATTAATTATGAAAGTTAGGAAATGTTAGAGTAACGTGCCGTTGTCCCATTCACATTTCAAATAACTTGTAAAAATTCATGACTTATCGTCATGATTTACAGCTTACATCGCTTTTCTGAACGGTTGAAAATCCTATGAACAACACTTAATTAAAGCAAGAAGTTCTCGACAGTCGACAAATTGAGATTGAAGAACTTCGCGATTTGTAGCACTGTTGATAAGTGTGATGTGGGAAGTCTTTTTAATTAAACATAAATTAATTTACTTGTTTATTATTTTGCATTTGATAAGTCAATTCTACAGTGACACAATAATAAGTAACTGTTGTTGATGTTTCTTTTTTCATTAAATTTCACTTCGTCATCATATCTAAGAAGTGTTAGAAAAAATTTTCATTTCTTTTACTCAGCCATAACTTTACTTATTCACTGAATTTATCTTCATTTTGTAATTAAAAAAATATAAAACGTTTCACAGTTTTCACATAGTCAACAACAAGTAAACGCTAAAGGTCAAATATTTCCTTTATGAAAAATTGCCAATTATGGACAAATCAATCGATGAAAAATCTAATTTGTTAATGAATTGAAGTTGACATTTTCCAACACTAATCTCATTGCGACGCATGCCTTAAGCCACAGCATAAAAATTGCTACCATCAGCTACATTGATTAATCACTAAGTATCATTGCGAATTCATGAGCTTTTTTTTCTTATATCTATGCTTGACTCCTTGCGTTAACTTTTCCGTTTTTCTCGTTTTTCCAATAAGAGGCAATCTTGTAGATTGCCTTGTTATGTCTTGTTACTGCACATTTATTATACATAGCATAAACAAAAGGAGAATTTATGTATATATGATTTATTTATAGAAAACAGAAAGAACTAAGAAAAAGAAGCTTGCTTGCCTCATAAAGTTTTCGAAGCACAATAAATCAAACTGATATTTACATACCTAGAAAAAATAAAAAATAAATCGGCGCTTATAGAAAGAAGATAACTCTTCAAAAACTTTCCATCCTGATCTTGTTTCTGTATCTTATTTTTTATTTTTGAGAAAAAGACTTAGAAAATGTAAAACAATCTTAAAACACATAAATATTTAATATGTCGAACACGATGTTTACATGAAAGCTTTAATCGCAAAGATTTGCTTACGATGCAGAATTCATTCTTTCTGTATCGTAAAAGCGTAGAAAGCAAGAAAAAAATCTTTTTTATTGCCCGAGAGGGAAACAAAGAACGTGAAGAGATTAAAATAAATATTTCACCACTTTTCTTGAAACTGTATTTAACTTTTCCTTGTTAGAAACAGGAAAACTTCGAATGCAAACATCTAATTTGATGAAATTTCGTGAAATTTCGTTCAGGAAAAACAAAAACTTTTTTTCAAATGTTAATTCAATTTTCTTGTTATGGGCTTTTGCGGTTCAATAAAACATTATCCATTTACCATGTCTTCCATGTCTAACATTTATCTTTTTCAATCTTGTTTGAATCGACCCTAAGAATTGTCAATGTATCAGTGAATCAAAAATGATGCCGCAAGAATAACATGAAAAAAGAATGGAAGGAAAATAAAGTTAAGAAATGAATAAATTATTAAGATTTTTATAAAAAGAAACTGAACATCAACATCAGTAACTTATTTCTAGCTACGCTTTTCTTTTTTATATAAATTTCACGAAACAAACCAAAATCGTTTTATAAAATGAACTTCTGGTTCATGCCTAGCGGCTGATGGATAAACATGAGGTTCACTCCATTTTATTTTTCTTCCATCTCTGTTATCACAAACAAAGAATGATTTAAAGAAAAATTACCGTCAAAGATTTTCATTTCGCTGAAGCATCTAACAACGCGCTTCAGTAACCTTTTGCCTTGAAAATAAGGTTGTGCTCTGTAACGTAGTCACTTACCAGTCGTAAAGGAGGAGGAAAAATAAAAAATAACACAAAAAGGATCATTTTTCAATCATCTTTCACATCGCGAAAAGGCATTCAATAAAGAGCAAGTCATATAAATGAAAGGAAAGCAAAGAAATTTGAAAAATGGCTTCTTTGCTTGCTTCTAAATTTCTACGTCTTTTTATCAGTGTACGGTTGGAAAATATTTGTTTTGTATCATTTGCAAAATTCAGCTTCTTTTGGTTAACAGAGCTTGTATTTATAAAGGCAATGAATTGAATCGATTGTTCAATAATTTACAATTTATTCTTTTTTGATATTTATTAATCAAGCGGATAGATAAAATTTTTCGTGGAAAGAAGAAAGCTTTTTGTTAAAAATATCTTTTCAAATTCAGCATTTTTGGTTCCTTCCAATTCTCAAATAAATTATTAAATCTTTTTATGAAATCTCTTTTTACTACTTCATGAAACAATCGCAAGGCTAATTTTTATTTTCAATTACATCGAAAAAGCTCAAAACTTTAAGAACTTAAAACACAAAGTTTTATTTACTTGAGCTAAATAAATGAAGTATTTTTAGTCTCAGAAAGAAATAACAATAAATCAAAAAAGAGAAGAAAAACATTTCGTTGTTCAAAATTTTATCTTCCGCAAACAAACAAAGGCCAAATCTTTTTTAAGAATGGTCAACTTTTCAGAAATGTGACGACCTTAAAAAGCTTTTAAAACTTTTCATGTCATATCGACAGCAATTTATCGGCTGAAACGTTGCCAAAAACAATCTAAAATCGAGAAGAATTATTAAAAAAGAAATTAGATAAAACTGATGCTGTAAAAATGATTGTTCAACAGAAAATGACGGAAATGATAACAGTCTGTGGAATATTGAATTAAAAATAAGAAGATTCTGAGAAGGGCTTCTTCATTGGTATAAAAAATGTTTCATTTCACGAAATGGAAACATAAGCTTTGACATAGTTAACTACTTATGTTGGAATGACATGTTTTAATCCCTTTTCAAAATTTATCCACTTCATGTTTCAATTTTCCAAGTCAGAGAAATAAATCAATGAAATTGTACAATGCGTAGATGGATCATCCATGGTAAATTAAAGTTCTGACCCTTTCTCTCGATCCCTCAGTTAGTTAAAGAATACTTTCGTTCTCGAATCATTGATTTTGTCTCTGACAAATCCTTTTTTACGATTTTCATCCCATGATTGAATTTGTAAAAGGCAATCAATGTTGTTTTGGTTTACAAAAAGCTTTCATAAAACACAGCAAGAATTTAATTTCATATCTAAAGTTTGTTTGTTACTTTGAGAAAGAAATCACGGTTCAGAACAGATAAACCGCAGATTCTCAAAGTAATCTCACAAAAAGCTTTTCAAAGTCAGTAAATATAACAACCTTCAACTTTGTATTGACATTTATTCCATGACATAACTTTCAAACACTTTTATCCTCCTTTCAACGTCCACGGATATAAAAAAAAGTTTAAATTTTATGTCGGTTAGTTCGCATTGTACATGAACGAACATCAAGAAATAAAAAAAGTTTAAAAGGAATTATTTTCACAAGAGATAAAGTGGAGACAAATTGCTATCCGAGTTAGAAAAAAGTGAAACCAACGAGATAAGACGAAAAAAGAAACAAATCTTGACGCATTTTTTTCCGTCAACTTCTTCGTAGCAATGCGTAACTTTTCACATTGAAAATAAAATTAACATAAAGTTAAAGACAGTTTTTGTAGGGAAAAAGAAAAAAAGAAGAAAGAAGAAAAAAAGTTTCGAATACCCTGAAGCAATTTATGTTAAGCCGAAACTACTGCAAATACAAATTGTCTTCGTATGTTAATGCTCGAGTCGTGTTGGATTTGGTCGACCATTCCATTCTTTAATAGATCTATGTTTGTATGCATGTAAGTATAATTTTTTATATAAAATAAAACAAAGCATTCTATTGTGAACTTCTCATCAATTATTTGTGATTTGTGGCAAGAGTTGAGGTTTCAATTTGAATACGAGACAGCTAATGTCACGAAACTCCATGGGAATATCTTTCAGCCCTTTCGACCATTCTTCACACCCATGCGTTGTTTATTTTTGGCACACGCTTGAATCATGCGTCGAGTTGAAAGGATTAAACATTTTTCTTTTTTCACAAGAATTTTTTTGTTTAAAAGTCTATGAAACGTGCTTCAATTTCTAATCGAGGAAGAAAAAGCATTTCTGTGCACGCATGGAATGAAGGAAAAGTGAAAATTTTCGGTTTGAACATTGCGTAAGAGTATTAAAAATTCTGATCGAAATAAATGAGGAATCGTGAAGTAAATGACAATATAAGAGGGTCATTAGTAACAAAAGAAAACTCTTATGTTGTTTTTCTCTTCAGAGCGGATTTTTTCTATTGTTGTCGAGTGAAACTTGCTGGCGCCGCGTTCACAGCTCAATATTGGAAAATAGGAAACTTTGAATAACAACCAAGCATGGGAAATGCTTCGTTGTAGGTTTCTTGCTAGTACTTACCGCATTCACAATAGACAAGTGATTTTTTCTCCCTCAAATCTAGGTCAGTGATATATTTCAAGTTACTACTCGTCTGTAAAGAGAGAAAGAAAAAATTCGATTGATTTTTCAATTACGTCAATTGGCGAAACTAATCAAGGAAATTTTCTTATTAGTTAAGGAATGGACAACTTAATATTAAGTAATCTAAACTATGAAACATCAGTGTGACTCGAAAGTCTAGACTGAAAGTTGCTAAAAGCAAAAATGTTTTCATTACAGATTTCTTAAAATTCTAAATTCTGATTAGATTCTGCTTTTTCTATCGTTTAGTATTCTTTGAAAAGAAAAGGTCAAACGTTTTCAATTTACCCAGGAAAAAAATGAAGAGGAAAATTTTCCGCCCTTTTCCTCAGATTCTTGCCTTGAGTTATTTGCCTTAAGGTTGATTATATTATTTAGAAAAAAAGAATGGAAGCAAAAAATAGCATCGAATAAATGAAAGATGGCATTTCTTTTGTTTACATACTCCAAGTTTGAAATTGAAGAGCGACGAAGGTTTTACTTGCTGAAAGTTAGAGAAATGAACGATGAAAAACATAACCCGACATTGCTTATGAAATGTCAGATATTACTAAGAAGGAAACTCAAAAGAGAAGAAGAAAGACAATAAGAGCTGCTTTTATGTCAAACTTTAATAACTTCAAAAGTATTCGACTATAATTTTTTATTTATGAGGAAGGTTGGCTTTCCAACTTCTTCGTCCTTGTCTTGCATCTTCATTCAGCATTATTTCAACTTTAATTTCATGAAATTGGGATAAAAGCAATTGTAATAAAAAAAAATTCATTGTTCAAATTCTTCAGTGCTTTTGAAGCGAAAGGAGAAAAATTTTCCTTGGAAATCTTTTCTTGGGGAGGGAATATTTTTATTAGATGTGAAATTCTTATGCTAACATTTTCTTTTTTACCTCTCGAGTGTTCTCTCCATAAAGCCATAAAACTTATCAATAACAACTGTGAGAATCTTACAAAAACGTAGGCGGATGCGATATTGCACCTCACATTGAGATATTCTTTGAATAAATAGAATTTTATAAATGCTATAAATTCAAAATGAAAATTGAAATTAAACAGGGATTGATAAGGTGAAAACGAGCATCTTATATCGATTTTTCTTACTTACACAACTTTTATCAGAAAAGAAACAAAAAATGTGAGTTTTGCTCTTTTATATCTTTATTATGAAAGCTACTCAAGAGTCAATCCTACGTCAATCGCCTTTTAATTTGTGATGCTAATGATTTTATGAATATGAACAGAAAACTCTCCCAAGTAATCTCTTTCTATAGACCTCTAAACATAAATATTTATAATCTAATTGACTTTCAAATTTAAAGTTTTATTTCTCATTCTACAAAATTTTTTTCTGTAATTTACGGATATTTATGAGAGCTAATTTGACTTCTTCTACTACATGATGCGTTTATAATTAAAGAACAGGCTTTAATTGAAACAATTGCGTTTACTTTAACAGTCAAGCTGTCTCGGAATTTTATGAAGTAATTAGAATAAATTTACATAATTTTTCATTTCATTCCCTTTCACGAGAAATATTGAGCCTATAAATCCCTCTCCGCAAAAGCAGCAGCGAGTTTGTTGTTGTCAAGGTAAACCTTGAGTTCGCAGAAAACGTCAATATTTATGTACTTAAGTGCTTCTTTCAGCTAAACGTTGTTTTGGTTTCCTTAGTTATGCGCATTTAACTTAATTCAAAAAGCATCGTCATGGATTGAGTTTTCACTTCTTGTAAATAAAAAAATTAAACGCTTTCAACAGTAATTTAATCTTTCTTAAATTTTTTTATATCTTTTTGATGATGACAGTCATTTAAAAACCATTATTACGGATTTCTGCATGATTTCATAAAATAAATCGGATATTTTACATTTCGTTTGATTAAAAAGCTCATGAATAAAAATTTGTATAATTGCCCCTTTTTAAATATGCATGAATATTAACAACACAGGAAAAGCTTTGAAAAGGGATTAGAAAGTTTTGAAGCACTTGAGAAATTTATTCAAGTTGAGGGCAAAAATTAAACTTCTTAACCATAATAGAAAATCTCAAAAGTTTAGACCAAAAACATTTCAAGAATTTCAAATAATTTTATGACGAAAAAATCAACTCAATAAATTGTAAACAATTTGAGAAATTCATTTTAAAATTCAAGGAAACTTTAAGGTCTTTGTAACCAGGACATGTGTAAACTTGAAGCTTCGAAACCTTTAGGCAACGAATTTACCTTTCTAAGAAATTTATTATAATTTTCATAAATACGACAGAGAATGATGAATGTTGTGTATCATTTTATTTCGAAAGATGTTTGAAAGTAAGGACGTAGACAAGCCTACTTGTTTTCATTACTTTCTGTTCAGAAATGTTATTTAAACAGTAAGAAGCATTCTTAAGGTAGAATGAAAAAAAAAGCTTTCATAATTTGGTAAAATTTTGGTTTCTTTGAACAATAAAATTTGTTTGCTCTTTTATCTAATTAATTAAACAACAAACGTCTCTTTCAACTCGGTCAGACAAATTCTCTGCTTTTGTTTGTGACAGACATTCTTGCAGCAAATGAAAAATGTTCAGTTGGAATATTTTACAAAATTACATGTCCAACCCCTATTACCATATACCCTTGCATGCCTTAAGCCTCTCTGAAATTTATGACGTCCATTTAAAAAGTTGGAACATTCGTTTGTGCACCTTATAAATAAATTCACAGATTTTCCCTCCGATAAGCATTAAGTTACTTTAATGGTTTATTAAAAATTTATGTTACTTCCGGTCATTTTCATTATTCACAATGAAAAAAAAAATCGTGACGTTATATTTAGAATTTTCTTAAGAAAATTTTACTGCATTTATATTTTATTAGAAACTGCATACCATCTGCATTTTAACATTTGATAGTAAATCCACCCAAACATAAATTGAATCCAAGAAAAGACAAAAGTTTTTTTAAAGTTTCAAAGCTCCATTAAAAAAGCTTTGAATTTTTAATCAACCACTTTTATATAGAAATTCTACAAAGAACCTTTGCTACAATGTTGCCAAAGGTTTCCATTGTTCAAGAAGTTTGTTTCTCTTCTAATTTTATAACCACAATTACGCTGTAAGTGGTTTGGTTCAGAGAAAACATAATAAGTAATTAAAGATCCACTTAAACAGTCAGCATGGACGTGGAACATATTTTTGCCTTTCTTTCTTACTAAACTAAATGAAACAGTTTCTGTTATATCATTCCTACGCAATTTCCAAACTTTCTCTGCTTTCACGGCATTCGAATGTTGCACGTGTAATCATTGAAACTTGAAGCAAAGCAGAAAGCCAAAGAGTAGATTTACGTCAGAATAATCTTGCGGGGTTTCATCTTAAAGTATTGATTCTCCATTGTTCTTCCACTTGATGTTGCTTTTGCTGCTATGCAATTAGGTAAAATGATGGAGAATATTGACGTGAATATAAGCATAGCAACTGAATTGAAAATGTGCACTCTGCTTGATAACAAAACCTCATCCTTTTATTAATATTTCCAAATCAATTTCAACTTTATGAATACAGAATTGAAATTTTCTGTTCGTTGTAATCAGTTTTCATGATGACACAATGAAAATATTTCTTGTAAATCCTTTTCATCAGATAATTTGATTACAAATACATTATTTTTTAATTTTTCAATTCTATTTTACTGTGACAAAACTTTCTTCGTTCCACTTAGCATAACAACAAAAACCTCTTAAAACTTTTCATCAACTATAATCGAGAGATAAAAACCCCAAATTAAATTGAACCTACTTCTTATTTTTTGTTTTTGTTAGAAAATATTCAGTGAAAACTATGAAACTTAAAGTTTCAGAAGAGGTGATGGGGTCAATGGGGCCGATGGGGCGAGTGTTTGATTTTTTTAGCTTCTAAGTTTGAAACTTGACTGAATTTCGTTTTGAGTTTGTTCATGAGCTTAGGAATATTTTGATACTAAAGTATCCTAATATATTTGGTCACAAAGCTGTTAAGCCTCATAAATGAGTTCATGAAGGGATTTTCATTGACTTGAATATGAACCTTTTTTATTGTAAGGACGTCTTAAGCTATCATCGCTTCATCAAACTGCCTTAATGAATATGAAAATAGAAGAGTAAGAAAGTAAACCATCAGAGATTTCTGTACACACTCATGCAAAATGTCGCAATAATTAAGATGGAGCTTTTTATCAGATTTCCTAATCTTAAGTATTTGCTCTTGTACTTTTCCAGAAATCGATTTTCTTCTTTTTACGTTTCACCACAATCATCAATCTCATCAAGCAACAGGGTCGAAGTCAGATGAAACTTCTTTTCAATTTGATCGATTCTTAATAATTTCTTTCATCCCAAGTTGCTATTTACTTAGCTTTTGGAACAAAGGCTTTCATTACAATGGAGCTTCGCATTGTTTTCTCACTCTTGAATGATCGATTGAATAAAAAGAGAATGTCTTTATAATTATTGAAATGTTCATAACATCATTTTGATGTAGTCATTAAAACAAACAATGTTACGAATGAACAAACTTTAGAAGTTTTTCGTTCAACTCGACAGCCTTAATTTAATTGCTTTTTTGCTTCATCCTCCAAACTACCGGTACCTGCTTTTTATGTCTTAAATATTTGCTGAATTAACAGAAATAAAATTAGAAAATAGCGGTAGCTATTCGGATTCGTTTGTAGTACAAACGAACATAGATAACCTTCTAAGACAAACTTATTTGACTCAGAAAAGAAATGATGGTAGGTAACTAAAATTTCCAAGCTTTCTTCTTATTTTAGAATAGTTTAAATAAGACCGCAACATTATTTTTTTAGGATAGAAAAAAACGTTGAGTGGCTAATGAAATTCAGCATTAAAATTGAATGTTTACATAAAACATATTTAGGTGTCTTCATTTCATTGAGTTTTCAATGCTCCTTCATATCATTAATATATATGAGATAATTCTCTGAGAATTCAAATTAAAAGCCGGCATTGAATATCTGTCTGAATTTATCGAAATTCAATTCTTCTATACATTGATTAAAATTTGATATTTGGTGGTATTTTTTTACCGATAAAGCCAATCAACTTGATTGAAAGTGCGTGTTGTCATGCACATAACGAAATATGTCATTTATATCCGATTTCCTTATTTATATTTCTATCTCATAAATAAAAAAATCTATCGCTATTCATGACACAACGTGATGTGAAAGGTGGAAAAGATGCAGTTTCGTGAGCGTGATATACTTCAACGTGATGAGAGTATCATTCGCAATATATAAAAAAAAATACTTTTTAAAAGGAAATTTGTGTTCGGAATAATGTAAAGTGAGACTGGAGTCTATTTTTAAACAACTCATCTATAATAAATTTTCTCATTTGCAATACCGGTTTATGTTTCTTTTTCCTTTGCTTCCTTCCCGAATGAAAAAAATCACAGCTAAGATTATTTCATTAATTATTTTTACACGAATAAAGTCGAATTAAAATAAACGAAGTTTTAATCGGCTTCGTATGGCACTTGATTTGAGTAGACATAAAAGATTCGAGAGTTTTGATTGCGATACGTTAACATCTGATGAAAATTTAAGCGATGAACAGATGCGAATATTCTCGTACATATGTAAGCAACAAAGCATTTCGTGGGTTTGTTGACTGTCATCTGTTAAGCGTGAGGAAAGCGATGAAATTATAAATCGCTCGTAAAAGTTCGTTTTTTGACTTAATATATGCTAATTTAATGGTTGCATTTATTTTCGACAATCTCGTAAATTTCCTCGATTGTTATCTTGACTTGAGAATTTAGATAAACATCTTGGAATTAAAATGTTACAGTAAAGTTTCATCACGTTAGAAAACCGCACGACGTGCTAACGTTGAACGATGCGATTATTTTAATCTTCATTGCTATTTTCGGTGGATTTCGTGAATTACCTTGTCGCGCTATAATCGAAATATAAGCTTTCATGATAATATTTAATTTGCAAGGTGAAAAGTTTGAACTTAAATGTTTTTTGTTCATAACATCACTTCAAGTTTTTGCTAAGTTAATGTGAACAAAAGCTCAGCAGCTAAAATGGTTTAAACTAGCTGTTTTAAACAACTAATTTCACTAGATAAAAGGATGTTGTTATGGTGTCAATTACGAACAGTTTTTCGCTATTAAAATTTCTTTAAAAGACTATAATGAAATTTAATATCTCTCGAGCATTATAAAATGAAAGTAAAAAAGCTATGAAAAGCTTTACGTAATTAAAATTTTTAAAACCATTCACCCTATAAATCTCAATTTTTCCCTTCCATATTTATTTCATATTTTAATGGAAAATGAAAATGTAAATGCTGCGTAAACAATCTTCTATTCAAACAGAAAACCTTTGAAACTTTTCATTGTTTAACTTGATATTTTTCTAAAAAGCTTTGATTCAATAATTTTGGAAGATCTCAGGCTTATTTCAACACAAGAGAAAATTGAAAATTAATTTCTTTGATTTAACTATGGTACTAAGAAGAGCGCCATTGAAAAGGTTAATGGATTGTTAATTCAGTTTACGTGCACAAAGGAATTCAACCTTTTATAAATAAATGTAAAAGCTTTTATTCCTTCTTCAATTAACAAAAACGGGAGTTAACGAATAAAAGCATCTTTTCTTTGAACAAGGAAATTAAAATGCACAAAATGTCTTCTTAATTACCTCAGCAAACTTTACTCGCTTCCTTTCATCCATTCGTTTACTCAAACTTGACTGTTTCATTCATAAACCGAGCGAGAAAATGAAGCCATTTAAAAAAAAAATGAGAACGTAGTTCAATGCAGCTAACCAAGCACGATTCACTTTACGATTGTTCATGCGTCATGCTTTGGGATTCTCATTCTGTAGCAAGTTTTGTTTTCTTTTCCCTCGAAATTGTTCTATCAGCCACTATCATCACTTCAAATCACATAATTTTCTTCTCGTTTATGCTCACACTGCACTTTGCTGCCTGGAATACAAAATACTCGATAATTTAGCAAAACGATATTGTTATCTTGTCCGTTGCAGAGACTGTTTCAGCTTTGCAAATAATTATATTCTGTTACTGACTTATAATTAATGGATAACAATCCTTCCTTTAACAATAAAAAGAGTTTATCACAATGGGAAATTTCTTCAAGTCGATTGATTTTAAAAGCAGACATGAATATTTTAATGTTATAAATTTTAATTGCAAATCTCAATAAATACAACGAGAAGAAGTAACGAGTAAAAGTTATTTTTTATTTTTGGATATTGAGAGGAATTGAAAACACGCGAAATCAATAAAAACCATTCGAATCTCATCAAATTCCAGATTGTATCGTCATTAAACATTTTTATTTCGCTTTCTTTTCCATGTTGAGATGTTTAAGTGAAATCATGGATTTCAACGTTTCATTGAAAGTTAATGGAGAAGTAAAAGTTTCTGGTAGGGTTTTGCTATTATAACTGAATTATGAATTATTTAACAACTCAAATTCACTTATTTATCCGGTTTTTATTGCCCTCAGGAATGGAAATTCCGGGTGTAGTCGTCGTCGTTGTGTAGAATGAAATATCAAATTGTGTTTTTTTTCTGCTCAATGGTCGATGGCCATAGTAGAAAATCGTATCCAATGTCAGCAGAATTCTCCCTTGTAAAATATATCCAGTTACATAAAGTCACGAAAAGTCAATAAAAAATATTTGTAGGGATGATCCCAAAGCTCTTCGGAAATATTTCTTAGTTTTGATAGTAATTTGAATGGAAATTAAGTGAATAATCCCTGTTACGATAGATACTAAAAAAAATTCAACCCTCTGTTTATTTGTTTCCAACTGTAACACAAATGAGAGATTTCATTTATATTTAAGCTTCCAGCAGTGAGTCTAAAAATAAAGTTCATTCTTTGATGGTAACATTTTCACTTTTATAAGTTAGTAGTAACAAATAATCATAAGATCGCGCTTGAAAAGTTGTGTTTTACGATGCCGTTTGTTGCTTTCTATTGTAACTTTATTATGTCCATTTACATTTCTATTTTGTTCAGTTCCTTTTGCAAATTTATTCTACTGAGCTTTCATTCGCCGCGGGGAATGTTTTTACGTGCAAAATGTCTTTTTCGATAATATCGACAAAGCAAATGCGAGGGAAGAAATGTTTTTTCACTCCTTGTTCGCGGTTTGTTCCCCGTAAGACAAAAAATTTAACCACAAAAATACAAAGAGAAAAAAAGGGAGAAAATCTAATAAATTTCGATCCATTAATTTTGTCTGACGTCATTCGAGCTAATAATTGTTACATGAGAATTCACGAGGCGACGATGAAAATGTGATAGAGAGAAAAAGAGAAAAATTTCCCAACTTTATTAATAGAAAATCGATGCGAAAAATCGTTGTCGTCGTTTAGTCGTTTGTGATTAAGAATGTTTATTCGTTTTCTCTTTGTTTCTCATCAAAAGTCAATTTTGTGCAATTAGAAAACCTCAACGATTTTCATGAGATGAATTTTGATTTTCATATTTTCTTTCTACTTTTCATTTTCATTCCACCGCATTTATCATTGTGATATGAATTTAAAGAATGAAAAACGAAATTACAAATCCAAACGGTGCGAATCCCATTTCCGACCCAAATGAATAAAGAATAAATTAGCGATGATGAATTTCGTGATATTTGATATTTTATTTTCCGCTTCTAATTTTTATTTCGGTGAATTCAATTTGAATGGAAAAAGGGACACAATGGAATTTCAATGGCGTTGAATCGTATTTTATTAGATTTCTCATTGGATTTAGATGTCAAATTTCTGCAGTAAAAGGAAATTCAAAATTAAGACCTAGAAATGTTTAAGCTTTAATCCGGAGGATATCTGAAATTAGCTGAAGTTGTGCTGAGGAAAATTGAACGATTTATAATCGATATCATGCTGCTTTTTGAACTTTGGTAATCCTTATTGATTCGCATCGTTACTGTTCTATTTTATTTCCAATTTTGTTAAAATTGCCAAACTCAGCGACTGCTGTTTACATTTAAATACCAGAACCGAAAATCTTTGTATTATTAAAAGCTCTTTTTAATAATTAATTTCTCTTCCTGAAACTTTTTATATTTTCTTACTAAGTCGTTAACTTTATTTTTACGATCGTTTAATCGGATACGTGAATATGAGCGGCAGAATGTTTAATTCTTCTTTTTCTACCTTCTTTGATTACTGAAATGAAATTTTAATCTGATAATCTGCTAAAACTGTCTTTAGTGAGAATTCTCATGTCCGTTTTCGACTATCACATCAATATATAATAATAGAAGAATCGATTTTCATCTGTTCAAACATAAAATTAGATTTACGCTTTTCATACGTTTTTGAGCAGCAAGAAATTGAATAAAAAACTTTCGAATCGAGATTGAAACTTGCATCTATATCAAATGATCCATTTCGATTTAAGCAATTTCAGGAGTTAGGGAATCGGCTATTTATTTTAGTTAGATGTAGTCATGCAATGAGAAATGTTTTGATGCAATGTCATGTAGAAGCAATCAGATTAAACGATAAATCAGAATATCCATTTTAATGCTTCCTCCTTACATTTATCGTTCAACATCAAATATTTCGCTTGCGGGAAAACCATTTTCATTGATGATTCAAAGTAAATTCAAATGAATAAGTCGTCATCAGTTTTTGGTTCATGAAATCTCTTGAAATGATTTTATTTAAAAAACCACAGGCTCTTACAGTTGATTTCAGGGATTTCAATTAAAATTTCATTCATTAATAAACATAAAAGGTTAATACATTTCTCTTGTACATTTTCACTCATGTCATTATTAAAACTGTTATGGCAACATGAAGTCAAAAAGATTTTCGTTGTGGAAGAACGAAAGAACAAAAAAAAATCATTAAAATTTATCTTCAACACATTCCACAACATAATGTAGTCAAAGCACACTTATTTCATTTTCGAGGGGAAATTAAAGTTCATCAAAATAACACAAAAAAGTTTTCATGTTGAAGCTTAGTAGTATGTTAAAATGGGCTTGGACTTAGAAAACCTTAATTGGAATGTTGGAAAAAAGAATGCCTAAAAGTGAAAGAACAAGAAAATTTTATCAAAAAACGAAATCGTTAAACATTTTTTACGAGAATGACACGATTTCCCTTGGAGGCAAGGATGAAGAAATGTCATGAGTTGATGTGCGCTTGTTATTCTCCAAAGCAGACTACGTCACTGCCCTAAGCCACTTTCATTAGTCATTCAGAACTTTAATCAACTTGAAAGGAAAACACGTTATCGAAATCCTCGTAATTTGTTAATGTAACGACTTAGAACAAGCAAATATAAAACACCAAACGACAAATTAATTTTTTTTCTTCTTTATTTCGGGCAGACAATTAAATTTTTGTTTTTAACATCAACGGGAAAAGTGAATAAAATTTGAATTTTATTATCATTTCTCATGGGAACATCTGCCTTTTAAAAAAATGAACGCTCTTAATTACATATTGCAACGAACTCATAAACCCTCAATGTGCCCTTCATTTCTAAGTCACTTGAAGTTCTCGTCAATAACTTCTGCTTTCTCGCTTTCCAATTTCATTGCACGCAATGCCACTAAATATCGCTTTCTATGGAATGGCAATAAATATTTGGGTAATAATAAAACAACGATTACTTCTGATTACAATATTTATGTTTCTCTTTGTCCGTCAATTTGATTTCTCATTTTTCTATGACAAATGTTTGTTTTCATCTCAAATTCATGAGGAATATAAATTTAGACGGGAAATGAGATGCGATGAAAAAAGAATTTACATGAATAAATTTTTCATTCAACATGATGGAAGATCAATCTGAAATGTTCGGAAATAAAGTAGCGATTGCTTTTGTGAGAAGTAACTCAAATTTATTTCCATTCGAGAAACTTCTTCTGCTTACGTTTTATGCAGCGGGAATGTATATACAAGAAAGGAGATTATTTGATCTCGTCTCAATTATTAACCCTGGAATTTAAGTGCCCCATTCGACATGAGAATAACAAATCGTAAATTTTTCGATGAAAATCATTCTTACGCCAATCGACTGCTAGTTCTTTCTATCTTCACTTTAATTTGCGTGTATTTTCAAGCGAAATAAATATAAACTGAAAGAACATAAATGAGAAACACAAGTAATTGCTTATTTCACGATGCAAACAAATTCAAAATAGATTTTTACGCTTCAGTGTTTATCGTGAAGATGGTTCACCGATAAGTAATGAGTTGCGTAACTTTTCGATAGAAAATTTCTTCTTCTGGGAATTCTTTAGTTATAAAGTTTCAGGTAAAACTTCTTTCGTTTATTTCCACGTGCCGTTTATTCAACTTTTCCATGTCTTCCATTTCCTTTTTTCTATCGTTCGATGTAAAAGCTTTAAAAATTTAATCAACATAAATCAAGTTTGTTCTACACTAATAATCATACTTAATTTGTGCAGTCTGCAAACTATGATATATTCATGGTTGAAAACAACTTCAAAAACTTCTGTTATATTTTTCAACCTTCCATTGCTTTTTCGTGGGAAAAAATCAAGCTCAGATTGTTAATCCTACTGTGAAGTGGAATAAAATGAACAGCAATGGGGGAAATATTTCATCTGCTTGCTTGGGAAAATTTCATCAGGGATGTTGGGAATAACCAAGACATTCCTAAATCCCAGAGACAAACGATCGGCAATTGTTAAGACAGTTTATCAGCTGCCCAGAAGTCCATTTGATAAATCTTACACCAATTAATTGACGTCGCTGATAAGCCACCCTTTTCGTCTGTTTCTGCCTTCACGACGACACAGAAGAATGTTAAATGAATAACTTTTTTCTCTTAAGAAACGACTTTCGCATAAAAAAGGAAGAAAAAAGATTAGAAGCAGAAACAGAGGCACACACTCTGCAATGGCATGTATTTATTCCACTTTGTTTCGCATATTTGCTTAAGGTGTGTTTCTTCGCTACGCTTTTCCCTGCTTTTTTCCTATTAACATTGAAAATAAAATTATTTTCCACCGAAGATATCTTATGTCAGGCTTGCGTCAAGAGGGGTTGGGTAAAGCTTTTATGCATAAAGAATGAGAATGAGTGAAAAATCAATTTCAACATAATCAAAATCGAACCACAGCAGCATGGCTTTCATGTGACATTATTTATGTATGAAACAGAGGTTAGTTTCATTCATTGTCTAGCTAGAAGTTACCCTCATGATTATCGATTATTAAAGGGCAATGTTGAATAAATGAACGCTTTTTATGGTTTAAGAAATTCAGACATAAAGAAGGAAAAGGTTGAATTTCCCGCACGCAAATTAACAAGCGAGATTCTCTAGCAATTCAAATTTCATTGCCTTTGATCTCACTACGTTATATCAAAGCACGAAGAAGAATCGCGACAATGTGCTTACATATCAATTTCATCTCCTTTCATGCCGCATTTTTCTTGTTCTTATTCTCTTTCTCCAGGTTATATAACGACGATGAACGAAGAAGTATATTTTCATGTTCAATTTTTCACGAAACATTTTCCTTTAACATTCATTTTCTACTTTATTCCCTACCGGAGAACTTAGAGAAGAAAAAAAATTCAAGCTATAAAAGTTGGGAGAATTTTTGACTAACTTGATAGATCTCCGCATAATTTTGAACTTTTTCAATTATCGTTTCATTATTTTGTTGATTTTAATTAAAGTTTAAAAAGGAACATCGAGATGATTGAGGGAAAAAGTTTCTATCCAAATATTATTTTAATGCCTTAAGAAATGGAAACCTCAAAAATCTATATTTCATCTGTACTTCACAACACCAGTCATTCAAAATGATTGATAATAATACTTCATCGAAGAAAAACATTTCCAACTTGCCTTTCATTTGTTCCGTTTATATTTTTTTAACACATTATTCCAATCATTTATTTCACTTCTTCTGTAAATCTCAATATTGAGCTTCGTACTAAATACATTTTTCTTCCAACTTCGTACATGTTTTCACATATTTCACGATATTTTCTTTTTTAAACATGCCAAAATAAAAAAGAAAAGCAAAAATAGGAAAAAAAAACTTTCAAACTTTGACTCAACTTTTCTTGTAAATATTTATTTATGATGAAAAAGTATTAAAGTGATTACTCCCAATCCGAAAATTAACAAGATTTAGTTTATAACAGAACAAATCTGTTATTTATTCCTCTACACTCTGTTTTTTTCTTCTAACGTTTGTAATTAGTTTTTCTTTTAATAACAACTTTTTTTTCTCCTCTTCATTGGATACTTTTTTTCTTTTTCTTTAATATTCACTTCTATTAGAATTATTTCCGCATAAGAAATCTAACTCTCCTTCGACCGCACAAACTGCGAAACAGAACAAAACTGAGACGAGCGAAACGAAGTTCATCAGAAACTTTTTTCCCTCTTTCGAAAAATCATCTGTGTTTGTGAAAATTTTGTAAAATTGCAATGGACGCGAAGGGGAAATAACCGAATGGAAATTTTTCATGGAAGTTTATGACGTCACTGATAAAAAAGAAAGAATTTTCATTAAACTTGTTTTGGTTTTACTTACGAAAGTGAAAATCATATGATTTTTCCAATGAGAGAAATAGAAAATCCTTCTCATTTGGAAAATGCACGTTGAGAGTGTTCAGAGAAAAAAAATTCTCTCAGTTTTCCTTCTTAGATATAATAAAAAAATTGTTAATACCACCCAGGCTTTTATTTATCCATTAACTTCAAAAACTTTAAAGTGGAAAATTTTCATCATTATCACTGTTGACACTTTGAAAGTATTAAATTATTTTTTTAATATAATTTAAGAATAAATACTTATTAAGAAGTTTAAATTACCAAAAACCTGACAGTTTTCATCTTGAAAATTCTTCTTTGTTTCTTTCATTTCATCGGACAATGACATGACAAGCTCTTGAGGGTTGATTCAATTAACCATGACAAGGAAAAAGGTTTGAACTGAAAATCTAATACATAGAACTATAATTAATGATCACTGCTGTATAATATGAGATCAGAGTTCAATATCTGAATGAATAGGAAAATCGTCTTAATCACCATTTGCTATTGATAAGCATGAGATTGATTTGGTTTGCAAGCAAAGAATTTCTTTATTTGGAAATTTCTTTGTTATCACGATGAAAAACTTTATTAAATTTAGGTGCATTGACTTTTGCAGCAGTCTTCAATTATTTTTCTTTTCTTAATGAACCGTTAATGAAAATAATAAATTTTTAATCAGATTTTTTTTTGGGAGTGGCTTGTCAGATGAAACTTTTTGATTTCATTCATCAAACTTTTAAACTCCCAAGCAAAAATTCTTCCTTTAATAAGGAAAATCCTAAAAATAACTCGAAACGAAATGAAAATGTCAGATTAAATTCATTCTATTGATGTTGGGTCTTAGCGTGGGCGTATAGTAATTTACGAAGCAGGAAAGTCATGATTAGCAAGTTTTTAAATATATTCACTGAAATTGAAGGTAATTTGTATTATTTTTTTCTCGTAACAAATGTGATGTGATTCCGGTGATTAAACACCATGCAATGGGTTAAAGTTAAAGACTTGGAAAAGGGGAAAAAATCGTGAAAGCTTGTTGTCGCATTGGCGTGGTTGGTCAAAAGTTTTAACCCATTTTAATACTACATTATTTTGGTTTCGTGACTAATGACCCTCAGTTGGGAAAAATGTGTTGTTTAATTTCCACTTCATCAACTTCATATTGCAATAAGCAAAAATCCTTCTTCCTGAATCTATTTCCGTTGATATTGCATAAACTGGAAACTTCCGCATTGTCCTAAATAAAATATTCACGTTGTTTTCTTTAAATGTATGATTTCCACAAAATTTTCCATGCAAAGTCAAAATAAATAAAACAATTTCGGTCTTCAATTTCCTTCTCTTGTGAAATGATATCCAAAGAACAAAAGTTTTACAACCTTCCTTCAACTTTATTATTTGCGTTGGCGTTAAATTTATAACGAATATTAAACTTAACTTTCGGTCATTGCACTTTAACTTATAGCCATGTTTACGTTCACCCAAATGGAAAAACGACAAATGAAACATAAGAAAAGTTCGCGCTTGTTGTCGTCGCAGCTCATAAAACTTATTTTAAAAACATGCTCGCGAACAATAAATTTTCCTTAAATACGTTTTCCTTTCACTTCTTTCTTCCTCCGAAAAAAATATTTATTACAAATAAAATTTTCTTTTTTCTTTTTTTTACTTTACAAAGCTAAACGGCGCAACTTATAAATCTGAAACGAAATTTTCTGGCGGCGGTGTTGGGCGTAACATTGCTGAAGGTTTACAAAAGTTAAATGGAGCTGTGATGTTGATATCAGCATTTGGAAACGATCAAAACGGAGATTTTTTAAGAAAAACATTACCAGATCATGCGACTGTTGGGAGTCAAATTTCCGACACATCTCCAACTGCCAATTGTGCTGTAATATTAGACAGAAGCGGAGACTGTAAGCTGTGTGCCGGTGATATGACGATTCATGCTGAGATAACTCCCGATGTGGTAAAGCTTTTGATATATGTCAAGGTTTGTGTTTACAAGAAAGCAATAACGATTGTTTTTCATTATATAGATTAAAAGGAATGAAAAGCTGTTTATAAAGACGCCTCTTATATGTATCGATTCCAACCTTTCCATTGAAGCTATGGAAACCATTTTATTGCTGGCTAAACGACTCCATAAACCAGGTATGGTCAATCTAAATTCTTTCTTTTCGCTTTTGAGATCAAAAGTAAACTTTCTTAACAGTATTTTATGAACCAACTGACATGTCACTTGCGGGAAAACCTTTCAAACTTGATAGAGATTGCTATGAACAAATTAAATTTATTTCACCGAATCTTCAAGAATTACGAAGCATTGCTGTAGCATTGAAATTGTCATCTGATTTTGACAGCCATTCACAAATCGAAAAAGAATTCAAAACAGTTGTCAAAGAACAAGATGATGATTTTCGAGAAATCGTTGAACTGTGTGATGCGTTGCAGGATCGAATTGACAATATCGTTGTCACAGCAGGTTCTCGTGGCGTGGTTGTTCAAAGAAGACGAGGGAGAAATGCATTTTTCAACTCAGATTTTATCTATGTAAACGATAAAATGGAAGAAAAGGGTTGTCGATATTACCCTGGAGAGCCATTGGATCAAATTGTGAATGCATCCGGTGCTGGTGACGCGTTTGCAGCTGGTTTTATTGCAGGAATGCTTAGCCACAAGCCCGAAGAGATTTGTGTCTCTATCGGATTACATGCTGCGACTTCTGCTCTTATGTCAACTCGTGCTGTACCGAAAACATTTTTTGATCGAGGTCATCAGTGCTGGTCAACACCAGCAGTGTTTAAAACTCTTACATGAAACATTTCCACATTTATCATGCGCAATCATTCTTGAAATGTGCCATTTCCATTACAACATTTTCCACAATAAAATTTCCATATTTTTATAAAAATAAAAAGCTTTATTTGTTCTTTTAAGTTATTCATGTTTCCTTTTTAAATGGAATATTTTTTAAAACCTTTCTCATTGAAAAAGTTTCATAAACATTCGTTTATGCAACTAAACTTACATGTTGGTCACATTGGAATATTGAGTAGAAGCACAAATCTTATTAAATAAAATTTCAACATAAAATTTAAAATATAAATTAGTAGAATTGTTAACAAATGTTTTTGGCATTGTTTTGGAAAGCCACTTGCTGTTAGGCAATGGTTAGTTAGGAAAAGGAAAAGACTTGCAGCAAGTTTTGTAACAAGAAACAAGAAACAACAAAAAACATAATTGCAAATATCATCACAAGGCCGGGTAATAAGAAAAGATTGACATTCAACAATCTGAAACATTAAAAGTTTTATGCAGCTTGTAAGTCAAACATATAATATTTTTTAAACAGGAATTATTATGTCATGCCATGACCTCAATTAAAAACTTCCATGAGTGCAATTAAACTTTGTTGACTCAAAAATTCTCAATCTGAAAAATTTCTTTGAACTTCTAAAAGATGACAAGCAGGTTTTTCCCCCTTGTTACCATCTAACTGAAGTAGAGTTTAACTATGAGTTTGGCAACCCTTTCATGTTTTTCTGTCATCTATCTAGAATTATTTAGAAGTTTTTTCATCATAGCTTTTTCATCCCTTTTTAGAAAATTAATTTTAATTAGAGTCTTGAAAGAAACTTTTCGCTATTGGTGAATTATGTTGTTAATGTTTAATTTCGTTTTTCTGTGTGACTTTTATTTTATTTAAATGTTTCCATTTCGTTCTTCGTTCAATAATAGCACAGCTAATTTCCATAAAAACTTGTAGTTGGAAGTCGTAAAACTTAAAGCAATGGAAATGTAGCAAAAGACAAATGAATGTCGCTTTTTGCCAACCGCATTCGTTCTGTAGGGAATTAATTTTTCTTACATCGAAAATTGAATCTCAATAGGATGACAAGTGTGTAAAACGAATATCCTTAGAGGACTTGAGAGATGTTTTTCGATTTGTCATGTTGTCAGAATTTTCCATCATTCCTTTTCTTCTGTTTGCAAAAGACTGATTGTTTGACGATGGTGAACTTGGGGCATCAATATCATTACGAATTTGAAGTTAAGAGTGACTTGAGAGTTTCCCTGAAAATCCTCTTGTCTTAAATTTATTGACATTTTTGAGCTTGTTGAATGAAAGCTTTAAACTTCCTGAAAGATTGTCTAAAGCTCGTTTTGATGTTGAAAGAATGTTTGGTGAACTTCATAATATATGAGAAAGGACACATATAAGAAAACCCTGATATAAAAGACAATTCTTGTCTCACGTTCAGCAAAAAAAAAACTGATTTTGCAAATTTTATTCAATCTTCCAAAAATGATTTCATTTTCAATTCTGAATGACAAGAAAATTTCATGAAAAAATTTCTTCTTATTTTTCTTGTTCTCCGAAGTATAAAACTGTTTATCGTTTTTCCATTTTCCATTTCAAACATTCTCAATTTAATTTCCTCCCTTGATGGAATGATAACTGAGTTACGACATATTTAAAGCATTACGCTTCAAAACGCAAGCTTGTCTTCAATTGATGTTCCGTAAAATTCGTACTGAAAACATCGTTTTTTTCTCTTCCGCAATATTTACAATTTTCTCAGCATTTATTTCGTAATAAACTAAAGTTTAAAGTTTAAGAAAGATATTTGAATTGAATTCGGAAGACTCGAATTGAACAATTTGCAACCAACAATAAATTTCGATAAGAAGACATTCACAAGTTGTAAAAAGAGAATTTCAACTAAAAACATTAAATATTAAGCGCAAGGTCTAAATATAAAAGAACATTTAAATTATTTATTGTTATGGAGTTTGGAAAATAAATAAAATATCTTCTTAAAAGAAAATATTGAAAACATTTTCCAAGTGAAGATTGAAAAGTTCTTCAAAATAAACAATGAAATCTTTCATTTAAATAATAGTTTTGAAATTTATACTTTATTTGTATATTTTTAAAGTTGAAAACTTCTCAATAACTTTCAATGTCGTATTTATGTTTGTTAGTTTTGTTCTCATGATAATACTGACAGCATCATTCGTTAAAGCAACACAATTAATAAATCCTTTCTTTTAATTCTTTCACTATCGAGTATAAATCAATCAACAACATTCCTTGCAAAGTCCTTGAGAACGTCATGATTTTGCTTTTCTTTTGCTCTCTTCCTTTATTTTCTGTCTGCCAAACCCCACAAAGAGCTTTTGGTGTTGTGAAAATAGATTAGCGCTTAATGGGTTTGATTGATAGCACGAAAATGGGATCGTTTGTTTTGACAATAACGAGGAATTGTTTAATGAAAAGCACCATAGATACATATATAAGCAAGTAGATAAAAGCGTGTGTGTGAATGAGTTTGTACGCAATCTGGTAAAGCATTTTCCTTAAAGTCAAAGTTGGAGTATTTCCGTATTAACAGTATTAAAATATTCATATCAAAAATAGGACAGATCGATAAGGACACTGTTCTCCTTCCCTTTTTTTTCCTTCCTTACCACTACCATGTTTATAAACAGCTTGGATTTATTTAATGTGGATGAAATTTTGTTGTGGCTTATAAAGAATTGCGTGTTAAATGTTCCTTAAAGCGCTTAATATTTTTATTATAAAGTAAAAGCTTTTCAGACATCTTCGTAGTATTATTTAAGCTAATTCATACTCTTGTCAGTGGATTTTCTTTGCGTCTGAAAAATGTCTGAAGCATTTGAATTCCTCAAGAAGAAATTTCAAGGAAATGGATGCGTCAGTGAACAATTAAAGAAGGGAGAAGACTTTTATCCTTGTCTGGTAAGAAATAAAAACAAGATTTGGATAAACCACAAATCATTATCTGTTAATTTTCAACTTGAGCTATTTTCAAAAGCTTTTTATTTTCATCAAAATCTTCCACAAATTTATTTCGTCCCTTCTTGACTTTGATCTTGACCTTATGCGTTGGAGAAAAATGAAAAATGAGTTTTTTACACCTTTGAAGAAATTATCTTCTTCTATTCTTTCTTTCTGAATTCGCCAAGGAACACGAGAATCATTTTACATGAAATTGAGAGTCAAATCCGAGAGCAGAATATTGGAAATCGGTTGAAAAAATTAAATGTTTATCGGTTGAGAACTTTTACCTCAAAAAAGAAAAAAAGCTTCGTGATTATCATTCAAACGAACTGAATTGGAATTTTTTTTTGAAATGTGAATAAGTTTTCAAATGATATATCATAGATGTCTTCTTGTCACACTGATATGACATGAAAAACTAAGAAAATTTCAAGAAACTTGTAAGAAGTTTTTACTAAATTATCTCTAAAGATTTTTTTTGGTTTGAAATATTCAAAAAATTGAAAGCAATTTATTATCAAGTTTCATGCACATCTGCATTTGGAAATGCTGAAATTTTTGATAAACATCACCGACATCATCTCTCCACCATATGATTCTCGTAGGTAACGAGAGAAATTAAAAGAAGATTTTCCAGATAAGATCTAAAGCAATATCTATGAACTTTCTAAGTTCAACAGTAAAATCAACATCAAATCTAACTAATTTTAAAAGCTAAGCTTAGGTTTATTGAAAATTTTATCATGTTTGCTTGGAGTAACTTTTGCATTTAACATAAACTCTTTTCACTTGAAAGATTAAAACATTTTCTCAAACAATCTAAAGTAAACTGCAGTGAAATTACCATTTAAATAGATTTCTGGATTTTGTTCTACAAATTATTCACACAGAGAAAAGTTTAAGTAATTTTTTTACAAGCAGATTTTCACTTGTTTCAACTTTAAACTTATAATTGAAGCCTCCATGTGCCTTGCACGTTTAGGTACGAAAATTTGAATTATAACTAAACTTATAAAAGTTTACAGTTTTCAACTATTTAAATAAACGATTTGTGCCAAAAAAATTGTAATATAATGTTTTGTATGCAAACATATAAAAAAGGAAATGTTTTGAAATGCAAACATGCAACGAGTACTAAGTAGATTGAGAAAGTTTCGATTCTTGCATGTTTACATTAAAAATAAAAACGAGAACAGAATTGAAATGAGCTTTGCTTGATGCATACACATTTGCATGATAAGAGTTTATGTTTTATGCACGATAGAAGTCGTTTCTTCGGCCAAATATATCAGGCAACATTTATTCATGTGGATTCACATGTCGACATCGTTTTACAAATTCACTGTTTTTAAATATGTTTGCATTGCAACAACGATATGAAATTTTAATTTCAATTTTAATAATGTGAACACTTTTCAACCTTAACTTTATCTCGTTGAGCATTTTCATGGTTTCTTTATGACCAATAAACATAAGAAAATCCTCCTCAATTATCTTGAATTGTTCGTCTCCGAAGAGTCGTGAATTACCACTCACAAATAAACATTTTTTTACGTCAAGTATTTCAACGAAGCTTTACGATAAAACAAAAAAAGCTTTTAGTGGAAGCTTTTTTATGAATCTTTTGGCCATCGATCGTGATGCAATAAAATAGCAATTTAATTATATCAAGTGCTATGATCTGTCCCCGAAACAAACCCTCATTAATAAAATTCTTGGCAGTAAATAAATTGTGTCATGTCCAATATAATTGGAATTGGAAGTATTAAAACAAACAATTCGATTTGAACAAATGATTCATTCCCCGGGATTTTATTAAGTGACTGTATTTATTATCATTGTTAGTCACAACTTCCGACCTTGATGCTTCAACCTTCAAAAGAATAAAACTATGTTACCATCAGCAATAAAATCTCATTGTAAGTTTTATTTTATTAGAGATTGAAAAGAAAGTAAAGATGGCATAAATATCAATAAAAGTTCTTTCCTGATTTATAATCCACTGCAATAAACTTCAAGAAACTTCATGACGATGATCAATCAAAATAAAATCTTAATTTATAACAATGCGAAAGTAGCTTTAAATAGTTTAAATACAATTGCACTTAAAACAAAATCAAATCAAATTTTTAAACTGAGTTGATTTATGGTTGAAAAAGCAACTTTTTATACGTTTCCTTTCTAAAGTCAAATGATTAATCAATCATAATCTGTATCCAGCAATAATGTTTATACTTTAATGTCTTTACTCATTCATTGAGTTTATGGTTGACTATTCATCCATCTTTCCATCTATTTCAAATAGTTATTGCTAATAAAATTGTCATGTGATGTAACGTAAAGATTTCTCTAAAAAGCGACAACTATTGATAAACCTTTATTACGTGACAACAAAAGAAAGTGCCAATAACGAAGAAAAAGTGCGTTCGCTTTGTTGGACATTTTGATGAGAAAGATTTTTTTTCCCATTGTAAGTATGTATAAAGTGTATTGAAGCGTAAAGAATATCACCGACAGTTAAAGGAAAAGAAGGAAGAATGATTTGTGTAGTGAGATGATAATTTCAATGATAAACAATTTATTTTATTATACGGTTTTCCTGTCTTTCTCTCTTTTTATGAAACTTTTTCACGAACTTTTCTAATGAAAAGAACGCCGGAAACATTGAAGAAAGAAAGAAAGAACCGAAAGTATTATGAAAAAGCATCGTCCCGTCCAACAAAATAAATATTTTCCACTGTCAGTAATGGTCGTTTATCAAAAGTCGTAAATCTATTTACTATGCTGTTCTCATTTCTATCTTTATTACAGCAAATTGACAAATATTTGGGCTGAGGGAAAAAAAGAGCAATAACTGAATTGTTTTGGTTTTAGCGAAGGTCAAATTTCAGGAATTCCGTACTGATAACAATAATAAATGAGAGAAGGGTTTGCATTGAAACGTGAGTCACTCCCAAATCAAATTAAAAACATTCTGTTTCAACGTCATTTATTTTAAAAACTATTATCGCGTGTGTCGCTGTTGTTCGCTGATAACAGAACATTCACATACATATTTCAAGTTCAGAAACATTTTCTCTTCCCATTGTTTTGTGAAATTCATCGTTTCAGTATGTGGATAAACTTGAAAAGCTCTTTGTTACAATCTCAGAATAAATATTTTATTTTACTGTTGAAACATAAAAAATTTTGTCATTTCCTATTCGTATGACTGAATACAATTTTTTTTTATTTTGATGTATGAGTTGTTCATCTGATAAAACTTTTAAGATTCCAAAGAAAAAATATTTACTTTTACTGTCATGTTTAAATAAAAATTTATTGAATGATTCAAGTATATGAGAAGTGATACATACATGAGTCAACTATTTCATGGAACAAAATGAGATGATAAATGTAAGGAGAAAACATTCAATTTTGCACTAATTCAAAACCCTCCGACCTTTGGTACATTTTCTTTATATCTTCCGACATAATTTCCCGGTGGATCGTAATTACATACAACAAACACTTGATTTTTGCTGTTCTTACTGACACCGACACCAAGGTGCTTCGAGTCTTTCCACACAACTTGAGTGAAATGTCCAGTTCCCATTGTTTTCGGTTCAACTCCGAACGTATGCTGTTTTATTTCATCATACCAAACATCAACAGCGTCTTTTCCATGGACTTTATGATTTGGATCAGAACTGTAAATTAAATTACAAATTTAAGGAATGTTGAGGAAAATTGAATGGGAGTTTGCTACCTGTAGAAGTAATAAATGTTTTCACCATATTTGCTGTTGCTACGGTGCTGCATCACTGACTTTGCTGCGATGGACTAAAAGTGAATAACTTATTTATGTATTTAATCTACATGAACATTTTCTGAAAGCGTTTATTTAATAACTCTCACACATTTACATAGATGAACATTTCCAATTCATCAAAAATAAATTTGTAAACTTTTCACCTTAATGTAACCATAGAGAATCATTTTGATTACTCACATCAGCCCATTCTTGTGCATAAATGCAAAGTTCTTTATCAAGTTTCAACGATGCTACTTTATGTTTCTTTCTGTACGCATTGTGTGCTTCTAAACATTGTTTGTGGAATTCACTCGCTTCGTTACTTTAATTGAATAAATTTATTCATAGAGTTATTTAAAATTTTATCCTCAAATATTGTTTATTACCCCATAATGTTGTTCATCAAATTATTTTACCAAAATATTGAATTAAACTTCTTCCGATTGCATTTAAAAACTGAATGGAATTTTGATTCACACAGGCTTTTAAGCAACGTGAACTGACTGATAAGAAGGGCGTGTAGATAACATGGAAATGATTTAATTTTTCTTTGAAATTATTCACAATCACAAGTTATTTACAACAGACTTTATTTTACGGAAATCATTGGGCTTAAAAGTGCTAATCAATTTATTTATAGGTGGTGTTAATAATTTCACCATCAATAAGTCGACATTTGAAAACGTTTGTAGCAATTTTAATCTGAATTTCAAAGGAAATTCTGAAGAGTTAATAAAAATTTGTAGTAGTTGCGACTGGTAACTTACGAGGCAAAATATTAATTGAATTGAACAAAGAAAGATTTATCACATGAAAGCTTGCGAAACTTTTGATGATGATGTCAGACTAAATTCGATGCCTCAGTGTATACAGATTTTTATCTAATCGAATGAAAAGGAAAACTATTTTTGTTTTTCTGTTTTCCCGTGTGTTAAGCTGAAATAAAAGAAATGAGCTGACAGATAACTTCCTTCAATGTTGCTATGAAACAAAACAAGACATAAATCAGCTGAAAGTTTTTACTGTTTAAATCAGAAAAAGCCGGTCTGAAAGCTAACTTATAATTTATGCTTCAATAGTTCCAATTGAGATGATTTCTACATATTCCCTTGCCAATATTCGATCAAGCATAAATTTAGTTCACTGCATGCAAGTTTAAAGATTTTCTGCTGTTCAAATTTATCTCAAGAGATGCATCCTAAACCGATATACAAGATTATCTTTAACACGATAGAATTTCTCTGCACTTTCCATTTCAGAAAAGCATTTTATGCAGTTTAATTTCTTTAACTTTTCCCCTTTTAATATAAAAGTGTTGAGGGGTGAAAAATTCATAAAACTTTTCTTTTTTCATAAAATCTCAGAGCGTTCTGGATTTTGCAGATGCAAAGTGCTTATTAAAGTTTTCATCATTCTTTTGATAACCCTCGAAGTGTTTGAAAGCAAATTTCTAAAGCTCTGAATTTTGGAGAAAAAAAATTTACTGTGCAAGTAAAGAAGCAGAAGGCAAGCAAGTCTTACATAATCATGAGTTTACTGAAAAGAAAACGAGAACAAGAGAAGCTCCGTAAAAATGGATTGAACGATTATGGTGAGTTCTTATATGGAATTTTTCAAATTCATTTTATACTCAAATGAAATTTCATGTAAATCATTTTATCCTCCTTACTCAGAAGCATCTCAACCAACGAAGATATTAAGTGTTAGTTCTAACGAATGGGGAAATCAAATGTTGAACACAGACACGACAATTCCACATCAGACTCCTATGACGTCTTTTCCTCCTACGAAAGATATTGAACTTGATAAATACATTAAAAATATGGAAGAAGATTGCGAGAAGAAAGTAAAGATAAAAGGAGAAAACATTCCAAGCTGGAAAATGCAAAGTACATCTGAAATTGTAAACCCTTGCGAACCAGTTATAATTGATAAGAATCTGCAGCAAAGCAAATGCTATGGTAACTTTGTCTGAAATCACATAAGCAATTCATTTTGAATTTCAATGCTTTTCTTCTTTATCTAGAGGCACCATTGTATATCGACCCAGTAACTGGTAATCCTATCTCTCTGAATACCGAAAATTCCCTTAGCAACACTCCCACATACACTTCTCAAATCATGACAAACAAAGTTGATCAAGGAAGTCATTGTGACAATCAAAACTGTCCTAATTGCAAACTAAAGTAAACTATGATACTGTTCATGCAAACTTCTGTGAATGTAGACTACTGACAGCACTTTGAAATAAATTAAATTCTGTGAAAAAGTAATGAGAAAGTCATTTACAAATAGATGAAACTAGATATTCTCTGAAATTTGCTAAAGCTTTAATAAGTTATGAAAATGTCAATTTACTTTTGAATGAGTTTTCTTAATAACAACCCGAAATGTCGCTAAGGAATGTTAAATTTCTGTTCTGTTTTGTTTATCGAGCCATTCTAACTGACGTCATTACCAGACCTATCCCACTGATAGCTAAGGTAAATTTACATTGCTGTAAAGTTTTAACGATGAAAAAGTTTTTCTTCACGTTAAAAATTTATTGTTGTTTGTCTATTTATATGTTGATTCCCGTTTTATCTTATGCATAACAGTCAAAGCAGTCAATAAAGGTTGTTATGATTGAACATACGGAAGTTCAACGACGCAAAAATATGAAAAATAATGTAAAAAATCTGTCATAGCCAAAAATCGATATCTGAACGAGAAAGACTGCATCATCTTATCATGAAATATGATTAACACATTCTCTATGGAAGTTTTTTGATCGTAAATTTATGAAATGATGTAATAATAATGAAGATAATTCCTACATAATGATGTAAGGGATTGACCATGGCAAAACATTCTATTTGTAATTTGGATAATTGGTTTACTTCATATTGATTATACATAAAGTTATGTTAAATACTCAACCCATAACTTCTTTCTTTATTCATCAACATTTCGTTACATAAATGTTCATGATGATTAGGTTTACCGATCAAGATATCTTGATAAGCCAAAACTTCGACAACATCAGTTTCCAATTTTCTGCTTCATCAAATTGAATTCGATGTTTCCTATCATCATCATCGCTCCTTATATTTTGATATTAAAGCCAGAAAGATTTTACGATGAATGTGCTACCCATGTATTCCCCAAAATGAAACTTTTTGGTTTAAATCTTTTCATAGAAATGTTTCGAAATTGATTAAAAATAAACACGAAATGAAAAGATGAAAGTAAAATCTATCAATGTATGATTCAAGAATAGGATTTGGGAAAACTTTAATTTTCAATTTTTCAATCTCATATTTTTCTTTATTAAAATGTCTTTTTCGTTTTTCTTCTATCAACTTCTTCTACTACATGTAAAATATTTTCAAAAACAGAGAGAACATGATTGTGTACTTAATTCTTTCAAGTATTTAAATGAGAGATTCTTTTACTAACATTAAAAGGAATTAGAAACTAAATTTTGTTTAATGTGTACAAAATGGACGTGTTAAAAATTGATATCGTTTAGATATCTTTTTAAGGTCACTTAATGTGTAAATAAATGGACGTGTTATTAAATGTTATTTCTTATATGTAACCATGCATTCCTCTAGAGTGTGAGGATGGAATACTTGCTGTTTCATGCATTTGCATTTGTTGGACAAGGTTCTTTGATTCACGTCGTCTTTCATATGCAGTTCTGGCATCTTTGTAAAGAATGAGTGCAGCTAGTCCAAGAAAGAACATGGCAACCACAGCGAAAGCAAAAGACCACGAGATGACGTTAAACTTCGGATACATAAGCCAATCTCTTCGGTAAGCGTTGACACCAAATATCAAAACTCCAAAGAAGAGAAAAATTGACGAGGCTGCAACTAGGACGAAGGAAGTTGTTGTTAAAAACCATTCATAACGAAGAACAAGCTTCAAAGGATAACGACAAACTTCACATGCCATTATGATCAAGGCTGCGAAAGTATCGATAAATGCAATTGTTACAAATGTTTGAACTGCCATCAGCCAGCCGGGAAGAAGATATTCGCGGATAACATAATATTCCTAGAATATGCAGAGAATTTATACATAAGTTGATGTTTAAAGAACATATTAAATATCCATTACATGACTGAATATATTATGACATCCATTAAAGGTTCTCGGGAACTGATAATATGGATAGGTGAACTCTTTGAAGCAATATTCCCATAATCCCATGTTTTTAAAGCTGCTGAATGATTCTTTATAACTTTCAATCCAATAAGGAGAAGCAAATGACATCAGCAGAAATACTCCTCCAATATAAGACAGCAAGCCACCAACAACAAGTGAATCTAAATTTAATTAAAAAATATAAATATTGTGTTAGGATATTTTCATAGGGTGTGTCAACCAACATACTAAATTTGATGTTTTAATCATTTACTTAATGATATTAACACGAAATTTATTTTAAACACTTACTTGATGCTTTCGGATATTCATTCTTTTCAATCTGCTGTGACATTTTGATATTTCGAGTACATATACTTGGTTACAAAAGAAAATGAAAACGGAATATTTTGTGAGATTCTGATGAGAAATACAATGACAAACATAGAACCGATTGAACCGATAAACAACAAGTTGCTGCATAATAATGAAAATTCTTTTAAAAACGCTTATATGTTGAAGTCGAATATCGAAATTGTTTATGCTATCGGCAAAAATCAATTTTGCAACTAAAAATATAAAACTATTCAGCTTTTGCATTATTCTTAATTCAATCCAGGCAGCAGTGTAAATTTTTAATTGAAATACTTTATCATATGAATCATATACTGACTTTTAGCAGATTAAAGATTGAAGAAGAGTCTGGTGCTTACGATAAAAATAAAAACAACCCTCCAACTTTGAAAGAAAGTTAGGAAAAAGAAGAACTTAAATAAAAAGACCATTATTAATATTTGTTGACATCTAAAGGGAAAAATTTGCTAGAAAAATATTCGTTTCAAATTTTCTCAAATAGTCTCAACGTTGAATTTTTTAACAAATTGTTTCATTGGAAACATTGCCACTCATAATCCATTCTAAAATATACTAACATTATTTTATAACTTTTCTTACTTTCTAAGGAGTGAGAGATTACAATTTATATAATAAACACCAGCCTCTTCTTTTAATACATTTTTCTTAATTTATGTAGTGAAATTGATGTTTTTTATTATGATAGTCATTATGAAACTTAAAATAATACGAAGGTGGCAGAATGGTGGATCCAGTCTTATAATTTTCTCATCATCGTCATCAGTTATGGGTAGAACGGACTGTTCTCAGCATAAAATTTTATGGTTCAATGAAAGGTTCCGTGAGATGAATGAGCAGATAAAAGATGATCAGCACACATTGTTTTATCCGTGAAAATTTTTGGACAAAATATACAATTAAAGAATCCATTCACCATCTGTGATTTGATAGTCAGTCGGTTGTTACTTTGATGAGCATCCTCATTTTGATTTTTTTCAGATGAATCATCATTCTCATTCCTCGAAGCCAAATTATAATGGTCCTGTTCATATCTTTTGCATGAATGCTCTTTTAGGTTTTGGCTATTGGAGAAACTTTGAAAGCATCTTGCACAACGATAGTGTAATGATGTCATCTGCTCTGTTTTTTCTGGAATTTCAATATTGTTTCCTTCCTTTTCCGAAGAGGATGAAGACGCCTTAGGCAGTAGACAATCCAGAGAATCCGGTGAATCATTCTTATCATCTCCACTTGAATCACTTCTTTTCTCATACTCTTCGTAATGTTCATTTTTCATATGATCTTCAGTAAGCTTTCGATCGTTTGAAAAATATCTACAAAATGCGCATTGATATGCTGCTACATCTTCCAAGTTTTTCATTGTTTTCTTATATCCAAAATCTTGTGTATTATTGGAAAGATATTTTTTGAAATGTGCCAGTAATAACTGTAAAGCAAATGGAATGTTACAATGATAACAAATGTACTTCTTTGCAACATGAAAAATTGACATATGACGATCCAGGAAATTACGCTTTATGAACTTTGCCGAACAAACACTGCAGTCGAATGTTGTTTTATCAGGTGAGTGGAAACTTTGGAACTTTATATTTCTCTTTGTGCTGGCGTTACCATTTGTTTGTTGATTTGCCGTCGAATTCCGTCGTGGTGGATCAACTTTCCTCACATTCAAAGGAGCCTTACTAACAAACACTGATTGACGACGAGAAGGTCCTGGAAAAAGTGCTGTTGAATTTAATTTAGAGTTGTAACCATTATTTGAAGTTCCAGGAACAAACATGGATTCACGGCGGCGAATTGGAATTTTTTCATTCGGTAATTTAACCTCAACAGGATGACTAATTTTTTGATGAGCCAGAAGTCCTGATTCTCTAGAGAAACGAATTGAGCATAATTTGCAGGAAAATGGTTTTTCTTTGGGCTTATGATAAAATCCATTATGAGAAACGAGATCCTCCTCGTTTGTAAATTTTAATTGACAGCCATCCTTTGTGCAATAAAACTCACCCACTGTAGGCTCAACTTTTAACAAGCGAAGCGTCTCTTCATTTGAGTTTTGATCATTATTCCCGGAGTCCTCATCAATCAGAAATATTACGTCGTCATCAATAACCAGCTCTCCATCAGATGCTGAATCATTTTCCTTATTTGTATTGTTGTGAGATTCTAAATGTTTATCATATAAATCCTTACTTGTGAATTTATGATTACAAATTTGGCAGCTAAATATTTTTATTGGTGTTACTTTGACTTTCTGTGAGACTTCAGAACAAAGTTTTTCATAGCCTTGTTTGAAACTTTGAGTCACTATAACCTCAAACTTTTTCAGAAAGCGTTTTCGATGAGGTAAGATCAAGAACCTCTTCTTTGTGCGCCTTATGATTTCATCACTGAGAGTTACTGCTTCTTCGGTTATATACTTATTGTCTCCAAGAAATGTTAACAAAGCTGCGTATTTGGTTTTCCTTCCATTTAAAAGAATAAAATATTTTCCCACGCTATTCCGCTTTCTTCCTAATTTTCCGAAAGAACTTTTTGCGTATTTCTGATAAATTTTCTTTTGTTTTTTCTTCCATCGTTTGTTTAATGCAGATTTCATTCCAATTTCTAAATTTTTCTCTTATTTTTCAAAAACACGATGCTTCTCATATGAAAATAACAAAGGCTTGGCCGAGAAAAAATATCGACAAGGGGTAAGAAGGTTCCAACTTTCGAAATAGAATTTTTGAACATTCGCATTCAATTTTACATGCTTTCACATGTTGCGCACTAATAATGTAAAAGAAATTGGATCTTTTGTGGACAATTATCGGTGACTTAAGGAACAAACCATTCTTGCAAATAAAAAAACTTTACTTCTAACAAAACACTTAAACTTTTGCTTTCAGGTGCATGTGATATAAAAAATATTGGAATAGAATTTTTATTAGAATTCGCATATGAGTAATTGCATAATGTAAACACCACAATGTAAACACAGACTATTTAACTTCTTCCCATTGAAATAGTTTCATTGCAAGTCCTATAATTTTTCTTGATGAAAGTCTTTAACTCAAAATCCTATAAAAATTTGTTAGTTATTAGGTATTTCAAATATTTTATTCGTTTAATTATATTTCACAATCTTCAAGTTACAGATAAATACATAGAAGCAATTGAAACTTAAGAAGAAAACTACTGCGGGCGAGGGCTATCGTAATCTGTTCTAGAGGATGCTTCAGACCGATGGGAATTATATTCAGCACGTCGTGTATCAGTTTCACAATTATTTTGTTGAGGGTTGTCGAAAACACCTCCGTGTAAAGTCTTTTGATGTCGCGTTAAATGATAACGACGAGTAAAATTCTTCGAACATATATTGCAACTATGGGTCTTTAATGTGGTATTTTTGACTTTAATTGGTGTAGATGTTGCTATAGGTGTAGATGTGTTTTCAAAACTTGTCAATCCAAACATTGAATTCAAGTGTGGGGGTGGAACAGGAAACATTGGATCGATTGTTGTTGACGAATTTCCTTGTCCATTGTAAGGGTTATTAGAACTTAAATGATTGATTATTTCCATATGACCAGAATGATTATGAACATCATCCAAATGGCGGCGTAAAAATTCAGGGCGAGAAAATCGTTTACCACATAAAGTACAATTGAAGCTTTGCTCCGGTGTGAATTGGTCAAAAGATGATGTTGTTATTCCAGCATGTATATTATTTATATGGCGCCTAAGATGATCTTTTTTTGCAAAAGATTTGCTGCATAATTGACATACTGGTCGCTTTTTGCCATCTACAATGACATACGAACCATCTTGAGAGTGAAGTTTCAACTGTGTTTGATCATGATGCTGATTAATGAAATCGGTGAAATCACTGTGATGCTTATTTTCCATGTGAACTCTTAAATGACCAGAACTTGTGAATATAGCTTTACACTCCTGACAAACAAAACGTTGTGTTATATCAGGCATGGAAGCTGCAGCAGCCGCAGTTTCTTCCCCATGAACCCTTTGTTGATGTCTCCTCAGATGATCATTTCTAGTGAAGTCTTTCGAACAGTAAGTGCAATGGTACGGCTTTAGTTTACTGTGAACAAGTGAATGCCTTGTTAAATGATCACGTCTATTGAAACTATAAGCACATAATGGACATTTGTACGCTTTAGTACTATCAATTTCTTTTTTGGGCTTTTTCGAAGAACTTGAACTTGATGACTGTTCAGTGACTTGTACGCTCGATTGATACTCAGGTTCAGTTTTATATTTTAAAGGTGATGATAACAAATGTTGCTGGCTGAAGTTGGGGTATGGATGATGGTTTCGTATATTTTCATGAGGATCTGGTATTTCCACTAAAAGATTCGAATGTTCAGACTCCGTTTGGATTATTTGTGGTGTTATCATTTCCTCGGGAGACCAAAATGTCACTCTTTTCTAAAAGATATTTAAAAAAACAGCAGGTGGCAAGATAACAATGGGGAAAACTTTTAAAGAAGAGAAATTTATTGATTTTTTACTTTTTTCTCGGCACTCCCCGAAGGATGTTCCGAATGTTGATGGTCCATCGATGACTGTGCGACTGAGTGCGACTCCATTAGCTGTTTAATTCACAATTATAATAAAAAATTTGTGAAATAATTCAAATTATCTGTAAAATTATTTGTTGAAAGGAATATAGGTATATACCTATATATATGCTTTAGAGATTTCATACTCTCCACCTAAAACTGCTACCCCAGAAAGTCAGTTTCAGGTGTAGTGTGTACAATTTTCTCACCCGGAATATTTTTCGAGTCTACTTTGTATGAAAAGTCGGTCGGAGAATTTTTATTTGAAAGAGATGGAAGATGTTTGCAAGTTTTAAAGCTTTCGATGATATAGCTTTGAATGAAAATGTTTAAAAATGAACCGGTTGAACTGGATAACCGATTGGATTGTTTATGTTGGGAATGTTCCATTGTTTGTTGATAACTTTGACAACCTAATTTTTGATTCTTCTGAAAATAAATTCCTTCAAACATTTTATCTGAAATTTAGTTATATTAAATAGCTGCAACAAAATCAGTTCTTACAAAATTTGCACACATTCATTTTCTTTCTTCTCGTGATTTTAAGATCTCATTTTAAACACTCAAGTGATTAAAAAACAATCAATTAAAAATTATAATTCCATCTTTTTTTTTATTATTTCGTGTTTAATTTCTTACAATAACTTTTCAGTGCCACTCTTTTAAATCTGAAAAAAGCAACATTAAAACACTCAACTTGAGTCATCAAAAATTTAAATCTAATTTAATAATTCTATTTACATTCTCATATAAATTTATAAGAATTCTTATAAGATCTGGAATTTGCAAAGCATGCATTAGAGATGGACGGGAAACTTTACCTTATTCTATTTTTTTCCTTTCTTGATAATAAGGAATCAACACAAATCTGTCTTTTGTAGGTAAATTAGAAAATTTCTTATATACGAAGCGTCATTTATGATAATTTTGGACGGATAATGCTTAATGACTAATAGAGACAAAACATTAAATTTAAAAGCTTGTTGTGAAGTTTATGCATCGGAATTTTTTTCTTGGACGATTCTTGTGGCGTCACAATTCATTTGTGTCTATTAATGCATAATATTATGTCTTCGTTTCATGCTCTAATTCGAAACGCATTTGAGATTCTTTGAATCTTCTCACGCGACGCTCTTGTACATGATGTTCTGTGAAGAATAAGGATGCAGCAACGCCAGCTGCACATGCTCCAATACATGCAAGAATGAATGACCAACCGAACCAATTATTGGCATGACCAGGCATCCATTTGTCACGATTTCCGAAGATTGCAAAAATTATTACGCCTATACCAGCACAAGCCCCAGCGCCAAGAATAATATAAGCTGTCACCTTAAAAAAACGAATGAAATATTTAATTTTATTCTCAATCAGATTCTGATACGAACTTACTTTTAGCGTAATAAGAAAATGTTTCTGATCAGGTCCACCACAAAGGAAGTAAAGTAAAACAAGAATCAATGAAATGAAAATTCCAATAAATGAAAATGTCATGAAAAATTGCGTGAATATCATGAAAACTGTTAGAAAAATAAAGGAAAAAGGCGATTAAGTGTCATTTAATAAATTTTAGTTTAATGAATCTTACTTGGAATTAAAAATCCGCGAATTCCATCATATCCGGTCGTGAATGGATCATAAACCCATCGACATCCAACGAAGAATCTTCGTTGATAATCATCATTGACATCCGGTAAAGAACGAAAGCAATGAACCCATAATCCTAATTGGTCAAGCTTAGCTCCTGTTATACGGTAGTCACTGACTAACCAACTCGGTGTTGAGAAAGCGACAACAATGCAAAAGAACGCAATAGCGAAAACTGCAACTCCACAGTTCCCAGCTAACGTTCGACGCTTCATATCTTCCCTAAAATTTACAAAGTAGATAATCAAAATATTTGTTTTTAGACATGCTGAAAAGTTTCAAAATAACTTTAATGCCTCATTGCACATGCAAGGGTGAAACAATATTCACTCAGTAAGTAAAGAAATTTTTTATCAAACTTTTGAAATCAATTTTTGCATTCAACAAGTCACTCAGAAATTTCAAAACTCTTGGCATAATGAGGGTTGAAATTGTTTTTGTATGTTCTTTTAAATTATGTATTGCAAATTGTTTTATGTTGTCACGATGTTGTTGATAATGGTTCACTTGACCTTAGGAAAGAAACCGCCAATAAACAATGACGGAATCTTTTACCACAAATCATGGAAAAGATTTCATAATTGGAATCATTTGACATTGAAAAATTATATTAAATGGAATCATAGAACAACTTAAACATTAATACAATGAATGCTCATTATGCAATTTCTATGGTTTGCTATTGACGGTGCAATTGCAGATAAAGTGTACTTGACGACTTGGCATGTTATCCAAAACAATTTTGTATTCTAAACGAAGAGTTTTTAATAATAGTGGGAAATTTTATGTAACAAAAGATTTTTAAAATTTAAAAACATTGAATGGGACACTCATTACTCTTTACACTGAAAAAAATTTTTTAAGTTCTGCAATATGGTTTTACAAGCTGCAATTAAGTTTTTATTACTGCTTCTAAGGCTTTATTATTGACATTTAATTTTAACTTTATAACTGAAATTATTAACGGTTAATAAATTTTTTTGAATGCTGACATTATGCCACTTTATAACAGTCTGTCTGGCATATTTAGGAATGATAATTTTTCGAATTTAACTTCAATAACCTTTGAAATTTGTGCAAGTGACATCAAAAATAAAAAATAAACTCAATTTGAGTGTTTTTTTGCTTCAAATCAAACAAAAAAACATTTAAAAACACAGTTTATCATCAATTGGTTAATTGACAAGTGGAGGATGGACGTTTTTCCAACAAAAGAGGTAAGTTAAATGAAATTAATTTTTTTTGTTTTTAATTCATGATTTTTACCCATTTTAGTCGCTGACCGTCACTGAATCATTTGAATTCATAATTCCTTACGCTTATTATGATACAAATGAATGTTTGGAAGAGGATCATCGTGGAAAATTATCAAGATATATAATCCATTGGAAGAGAAACAAGACGTGTTGGGCATGTATCAGAACAAAACGATAGCTCAATGGATATTTTTGGTCCGACAATTGATACAGATGCAATTGAAATCATAGAAGGAAATGATTTTAGTAATAAGAACGCTATTGAAAGAGCATGGAAACAAACTTATGAGATTCGAGAAGAAACATTAAAGACTGAAATATCAACGATCGACTACGTCAACAGATATCCGTATCTTCGCACTCCTGCTGGATACGAATTGGTAAGTTATTAAATTATTTTAAATTAATACATTTTAATTTCTTGTAATTTATTTTTTAGTTTTTGGTTGATGCCTATGAAAGAGCACCTGAAATAAAGGAACTTAACTTACATTCTTCGATTACAAGAATAAGTTCTAAAATAATTAGAAAAGTGAAAAACATTCGAAACGAAGCCTTGGCATATGATCTCTTGAAGCAGTATGAAAATGTTAAGTAACTTCAATATTTAAATAAAAATAAATAAAAATCTGTATAAATTTAACTTTGAACCGAATTCTCATTTATTATTAATGGCTAATAAAAGACTTATTTATAAGCGATATGTATGCGGTTCAAACGGTACATATGGCACAACTGTAAAATCCCTATATTACTGTCCGTAAGTTCCATATTGCACAACTATTAATTTTTACAAATCGCTGATAATATAAAATACTTTTTGCAGAGTAGTAAAAAAGCTATATTGTCCCGATCTCTATATTATCAGCGATAAGTTTTGTTTTCCGTATATCGTTAGAATTTTGCATTGAAACGATTTTAAATGACGTCAACAGAATGAAATATGTAACATGAATGAAAAGAAAGTTTTGTAGAACGGAAAGCAAAATTGGTTTTGTTTTGTCAAAATGTAAAGCAAAGTTGAGTCATTTGCGCAACATTGAACGATCGAGTGCTACATGCAAGCAACATCACAACGACAACACATCTGAGTTAAAATGTTTACGAATAACTCGGGCGTTTTCAAGAGAGTTGACTTATTATCGAGTTTAAGCTTTAATTTTTTGACTTTTCTCCACAAATTTCTTATTATTATTATGCACTTTACACAATTTAGTACCACAAATTATTCCAAAATAATCATTTGAACTTTATATGCTAGAAAATTGGTATAGAAATCAACTCTTTGAGACAAAACAATTTATCACATTCGTGCACTAAAAATCATGTTTTTTCTATAACTTATTTACATTAGACAAATTAGAAATTGTAAAATGGCGAATTACGTACATTTTTAAAGTAACAAAATATACTAGAAAATAGTGAAAATATGAATTGAAAATTAAACTAAACTCTCGACAACTTTCCACCAACCACTCGTATTCAACACAAAACGATAACTAAACTCGATTTTCTTACAAGTTCTTGACGCGCCCTGGCGAGAGTAGATCTGAGTTTTGTAGCATGTCGTTTTCTTATGATCTTTTTTTTCCTTTGCTTCCAATTTAAGACTCACGACAAAAAAATTTCGTGTGTTTCTCGTTTAATGAAATCGATAATACTGAAAACACAAGCCTCGCGAGCGCGAAGCAAACAAACAAAAGAGAATTGGAAAGAGACGGTTGTAGTGTGTTGAATTAATCTACCTGCCATGGTTTATTAAAAAATAATGATTTTTTCCTGAAGTTTAAGGAATTTTAAAATTGCAAAGTGAAACAAAAGATTTCAATGACTTTTGATAAGAGGAAATGAAAATTTTCATTGATAACAAAATTTCTTTTCATTAATCAATCATAAAACTCTCTTGAAGTCACTATTCACAATTCTCACTTTGTGCAACGAAGCAACGAAACAATCAAAATGCATTCGAGAATTTCATGTTTGAGTCTCTTACTCTCCTAAATTCTACCACTTGAAAAGCAATTCAAATAAAAATGCATTAAATATTTATGAATTTTCTTTTCATTTATTCTTTCATTTTAATAAAAATTAAATTTAATAATTAATTAATTTTTTTTGGACGGTATAGTTTCATTGTCACTTTTATGATAAAATGTCTTTTAATTTTTGAGATTCTGAATTCAGATCTTAACTAAACAATTAATGTTGAAAATGTCATTTGAAGGCACTTAAAGCTTTGTGCTTTAGCTATTTTGATATGACTAAATCTAGATTAATGTTAATGAACAGCGTGCTTAAATGTCCGTGTGACCACCATATCGTCTTCTATCTTCCAAACTATAAGCTGCATCACGACTGCCAATCTCATTCAAACGTTTATATTTTAAACGTCTTGCTTCTATCAAAAATAAAATACCAGCTGGGAAAAGCATGAGAGAGCCTGGACAAGCAAGAGCAAATGACCAGCCCATGTTGTTGTGTTCCCAGTTTGGCATCCAATCGCGTGAGTCACCGTAGCATCCAAACAAAATCACTGAAAACGTTGCACATACTCCAGCGAAAACTAAAGATGATCCATTTGTAATTAAAAGTAACATGTAGCGCTCATGATCCTTTGAACATGTCAGGAATAAGAGAGTGAGTAAAACAGAAAACAGCAGTAATGTGAAAGCGAGGGTGAAGAAGAATTGAACTGTGATGAAGAATGGCGGAAGGATGAAGTCATGAATAATATAATATTCTTCTTCAAATATCCACATGCAGCCTGAAAATCTCACATCATAGAACCGATGGACATCCTCAAAGTTACTTAAACATAACTCCCATAATCCTAAAATATCAAAACATTAATATGATGTTTCATCAACCACACCCGAAAATGAAATTTAAAAATTACCGAGGTTTGTGAATTTAGGTTCTTCCAGTTCTCCATCAGTTTGTAACCAGTAAGGTGTTGAGAATGCAATTATTATTAAAACAAACGAACCAAAGGTAAATCCAACTGCATATTTTGCTGTTTTTGTTCGTGCACCCATTTTCAATTCTGTTCACTTCTGTTGCTGTCACAAACTAAAGAGGGAAACGTCAAAACACTGTTGAGTGTTGTCGCGTAACAAAAACTTGAGATTCTCATCAGGCAACACTTCGCCAGCAATAACAATTCCCCTCAATTGTAAAGCAATTTTGCTGTAGTTTCTTTTTCCAAGTGTTCAATTGTAATAATTCAGCCGAATGATGACGACGGATGCCGTACGAAAAAGTCAAAGGCAAAGAGAGCCTTCAAAAATAGCGACCTACTACTTAGTTCTTTATAATGTAGTTATGGTTGTTGGGTGAGTAGAAAGTTCACTTAATTATTTAAATTTATTCACAAACAAAAGCCACGAACTTGAAAGTTCAGTTTCCTAAAATTACTTATAGTTTCATTACAAATGAAAAGATGAAGTAAATGAAGTTAAATTTCAAAATTTTTTGATGTCATCAATTTCTTGAACACCTTAAAGATATTTTACGTCAGAGGCGGGTTTGATTACAAAGTTTATGACGTAAACAAATTAACTTCTTTTCTTTTTTACCATGTAGATGGTCCTACATGCTGTACCAATTAATTGCTTACTATACAATACATCGGGGAACGACTCAAACTTTGTGGGAATTCATCTGTTGGACGGTCATTATTTTTCAAAATGCTGCAGTACTTGAGGTAAGTTTAGTGATGATTAACTTGATGCATTTATGCAAATTTGAAGTGTTTGACCAGATTTGTAAACACAGCGCAAATGAAATATCGGGCGCAAAATTATTTTGCTGTTTCCTTGGTAGTTTCCGTCGATTTCTTTTTTCTTACGTTGTTAATTATTTTAATTTCTTTCTCAGATCTTCCATGTAGCGATTGGAATTGTCAAAAGTAATCTGGTAATAACAACCATGCAAGTTTTATCACGTGTTATGGTGGTGTGTGGGGTTGTCTTGGCAACACCAACGGGAAAAGTTTCTCCAGGACTTCCATTGGCGCTTTTAGCATGGAGTGTTACCGAAATTATTAGATACAGTTACTACGCGTTCAATCTTCTTGGATCGGTTCCTCATATTCTTGTGTATTTAAGGTAAGCAACAAGTTAGTAGATTAATATTGTGCAAAGTCTTTGATTTCATTCTTCGTATCATTTTCAAATTACGCTTTTGCCAACTGTGTTGACATGCCCGGGTAGCTCAGTTGGTAGAGCGTTGGACTTTTAATCCAACGGTCCAGGGTTCAAGTCCCTGCTCGGGCGGAAACTTTTTGCATATTTTTTTAATTTTTATTTTTAATAGTAAAATGACAAAACGAGTTAGAAGAACTTAATAAATATTAAATAATATTTTGTTTCAACTATCAGCCAATTCTTCTATCGGAAAGTGAAACAATTTCCTTATATTTCACTACTTACAACAAAGGTTGAAGTTAATTTTCTATTTCTCTAGCCTGGAAAAGAAGTTTCTCTATTGACAAATAAAATTTTAAAAAATAAATAAAATAAATGCAAAAAATTTCCGCCCGAGCAGGGACTTGAACCCTGGACCGTTGGATTAAAAGTCCAACGCTCTACCAACTGAGCTACCCGGGCATCTTCAGTTGTGAAAGTGATTCGACCAATGCAATACTTAATCCACAATTTTACTTTGATGTGTTTTGTATTTTTCAGGTATACAACATTTATCGCTTTGTATCCAATCGGTGTTACTGGTGAATTATTATGCTTTTACTGGGCTCAATCTCATGTTAGAGAAACGAAGCAATGGAGTGTGGAAATGCCGAACAAAATAAACTTCACATTTTCATATTTCTACTTTTTATGGGCTGTGATGCTCTCTTACATTCCTTTGTTCCCTCAAATGTATCTTCACATGTTCGGTCAACGCAAAAAAATCTTGGGAGGAAGATCTCTCTAAATTGAATGCTCGTTGTTTTAATACTTTCAAAAATGTAGTAACATGGAGATTTCAATCGAAATTATTTTCATTAACTTGAAATGGTTCACGGGTATAAATGATTTTTGGCGGCTGGGAAACTTTTAAGAGACAAATTTTACGAACAAATAAAGACAAGAAATCTTTTTTTATAGAAAAACTCCTTTTATTTTACTTTTGTAGTTATTTCTTTCAGTTTGAACACTTTTCAGAAGAGAATTAACATTATCAGTCGTTCCTTGATAATCAAAAATTCCAACGATGCTGACAGGGACCTTTTTTAATAGAAGATATCCAATGTGCCGTCGCTTAATGCTAAACACATAAGGAACGTTGTGTTCGATTGCAAGGATTTTGATATCATTCACAATAGCGTCGACTTCTTTGCTTCTTGCTAGGTCAGGTGCAATAAACATTAATTTCAAACGCTTTGCGATAAGAAACTTCTTAACTTCCTTAAATCCTACGACGTAACGTTTATTCGCTTTAGCTTTCACTGAAAAGATTAATTGTTTTAACACGTTTTATTATGAAATAATCCAACACAAATGATACGAAATCTTACCAGGGTTTTGTTGAAATTTATTCTCCTGAAACTTGAAGAGATCTTTGAAGATTAATTCCGTAAACTTCTTGATATCTTGAGTGATAAAGTGGTCGCAGTACTCTCTGAAATTTCTTGAATGCTGGATGTGATTTAAATTATTATATTGTACTTCTTCTGATTCTTGTGATAAGTTTAGCTCTACTGGCTCTGAAACCTTTAACTCCGTAAACTGATTATTCAAATCATCACAGCATTTACTTTCATCAGCTTTTCCCTCATTCATTATTAACAGATCTATTTGGTTAACCAGATCTTCTTCCATCTTAATTTTTTTCTCATTTCTCTCTCGCAAAATTCGTTTCTTAATTGTGGTAATTTTCTTTTTTCGAATTTTTCCTCTTTTCTGAGTTTGTTTTGATACTTTTACATATTTGATTTTTTGCGTTTTTGTGTTTTTGTTCTTTACCACCACAAAATCTAAAAGATTATAAAATTTTTTAATCTTTTTTGATTTTCGCTTTTGCTCCAAATGTTTTTCAGCTTTAGAATTATTCATCAAGTCCTCGTTTCCCATTCTGTTTTAACTTAGTAATTTTTGTTTAAGAATATTTTGAGAAAATAACATTCGTCATAGCAAATCCCCTCCAATAGCAAATACAGTCTTCCCACATTACTAACATACGTTTCACTTCCAACTTGTTCCGATTCTGAAAAATATATTTTTTTTAGGTTTTCTATCACAACTTTTTTCTAAATAACAATTATTGTTGTAATATGTCAACACGATGGTATCCAATATGGCAAAAAGGAAACCCACAACTTCGGGTTTTCTTGCCCAATTTCTGGATGAAGATAGTTAAACCGGAGCATCGTCAACCAAAACATGTTGTGACTTTCAATGTTTCAATGGAAATGGTGAGCTCTCATATTGTTGATCCTCAATCAGTTTCTTATGTGTGAAATATTCTATATTTAGACGGTTCATGATGTTAGAAACTATCTTCGCCAGATATACAATCTTCCAGTAATAGATGTTCGAACAAGAATTGCACTTGGACCCACTGAAGCCGATAAGACTCAAGGATACATAAAAAAAGCAGACGATTACAAACTGGCTTATGTGATCTTTCCTAGAGACGTAAAATTCGAATTTCCTGATATTTTTCCTTCAGATTCTGAAACTAAGAAACAGTTGAGAGAGGATGAAAAACCTCTGGAAGAATCAAAAGGAACCTTCAGAAAGTTTTTGAGCAGGAGTAAAAATAGAAGAGGACTTCCAGGATGGTATTCAATTTAAAACATTTTTAAGCTGTAATAGAATATGAGATATACATAATAAAATAATTGATAACAAAAACATTTGGTTCAATCTTAAGAAACTTTATTCAATGTTCACATAAGAATGATTTAGTTTCCACCAGTCTGTGCTTCTGGCAATGTTCTGATGATATCAGAATCTCCAGCATCGGTGATTGACAATGTGCAAACTCGGAAGTATTTACCACAAGCTGTTCCCAACTCAATGTTGTTTCCATTGTAATGGTGAACCCCAGTTTTGGCCAGCATAGCGTAGTATTCAATCTCTGATTTTCTATTTGAATAAGAGTGAGGTTTTAGATAAAATATTATCACTAAATTTTACCTTTTTGTTGAAACCAAATGTAAGCCGATCGAAGAAATGAGAAGTTTCGTCACTAAAGATTACTCCATAGCGTATCGAAAGGAATCATACTTCTCAGTCATCGAAATGACTCCATATGGTCCCATTTGTAATCGAGAAACTACTTCTCAGTAATCTTTCTCACCTCAAATGTGGAGTGTTGTTGGCAATAATGATCAGTTTAGCTTTGCCTTGACGCAATGTCTTCAAAGTTTGTTTATAGCCCAAGCAGTATTTGCCAGATTTCATCACCAAAGCCAAACGGGAGTTGATGGATTCTAAGGCCTTTTTCTAAAAACACGAGAGAGAAAAAATATTGCATTACTAATCATGTTTGGAAACATTAAATCGAGCATATAATTTGCAATTACATATAACCTAAAACATTCAAGTTAAATATTTTAAAATGAATATTTTTTATAAATATAAAAATAACTTGTGAAAATAATATGAAACATTTAAGATAACTTTAACTTGTAATCGTATTTAGGTTGACTGTATGCATTTGAGTAACAAAATATAAACTATTTAAAGGAATTAAATACAAGACATATTATATTACTTACTTGTTTCTTTTGAGTAACCATCTTGATGTTTTTTAACAAGCTTTAATAGCAAGTCACTATATAGAATAGAGAAGAATGTCAAAATGTTAATTTAAAGATAAATTTTATAAATATTTAAGAAACGTGCCTGAACTTGTAAAGATTCGAAAAGGAAAAGAAAGAATTTCGATATTTTCGAAATAAATTTTGGTGGTTTCACGTCGTCGCTTTAATTCTTTTTTTCTGTGAGGCGACGCTTTATGTGTCAAGTTTTCGATTGGATTTCAATCGTAATCGTAAAATTATTAAATTTTTCGTATTCGTGTGTAGAAAAGTGGTAAAAAATAATAGGGTCTAATTATTGACCCATCGGTCAACACGATAAAGTGAATTCAAGTGTATTACAGTGACACATCTGTCAAAAAATCGTTTTTTAAAATTGCAAAGAGAAGAAATTGCGAAAAAAATTCAAAGTGATTCATTAAAATTCCTTTAAAAATTTTTCATTTGGGATTATTAACCTGAGGAACGTCGAAAAAGCACCCTTAAACTTCTTAAACTTCTCATCGACACCAGTGGATTAAATCAAAACAGCTGAAAAGATGGCGATGGCAGGACAAACATTACAAGATCGACTTTTAGCTGCCAGGCACAGTTTGGCTGGTCAAGGGCTCGCTAAGTCGGTTTGTAAAGCAACGACTGAGGAAATGATTGGACCGAAAAAGAAGCATTTAGACTGTAAGTACATCATTCTACTATGCTCGTATTTCACGCTAGCTCTTGTCCAATGAAAAGTGCGATGAAAACGTCGACGATTAATTAATCAATTTGATCAAATTTGATTTTCGTTGACACTAAAGACTTACGCTCAGTCTGTGATGACGATGATGTTTTCATTTAAAATGCCACGGTTGAAGCGGTGAGAAACAACAACGTTGCTGCTTTAAATGAATCAATCGTCCTTGAGCTTTCTAAGTTTAAGCTGAAAGTGAATGAAACTCGGTCAAAAGTGCTTTCATACATATATCAATAGACGAAATTATTTTGTAATATGCTTATTAGTTTCGATTACGATGTGTTTATAGTTTCTTCTTCAATATTTTTTGATTATGTTGAATGATTTTAAGACTCAAATATTTTTACGAGTTCGCAGTTTGCCAGACAATTAGCATCTCAATTCTTTGCATGTAGCAGGTGAAATAGAATAATTACAGAAGTTAAAATTGTGCTTGACCAGCGAATTGTGAAAAAGGGATAGTATGAAGCCATAATACAAACAATGAATTGAATATAATAAAAAAAAAATGCGTTGAAGAGTGAAAAGCCTTCAGTTTCTGTTCGTACAAGCATTTCCAACTTTACTCGTTTTCATCAAGTTTCCTGTGATTGCTTCCGAAATATTCTCTGAAATTTGAAAGTCTCTCTTTACGGTTTTAAACATTTCCATATGCCAGATTCAAAGTTCTCTTTGTTATCAGAATTTGTTTCAGTCAAAATTGAATTTATCGTTGTTAGAGTCTGAATCTAATCTTCACAACTCTTTTGTATGTTGCTAAATGTGATTTCTGTGCGTCTATAGATCATTCACCTGCCTTTTGTTTTAATGTTTGCCATCCTCATCATTCGGTCGCAAGTATTTTACACACATAAACCAAATCGTCTTCTATTGTCATTAAAATATGTTCTTTTATTCCGGCTATTTTGTGTGAGAGAATACAATTAAAACCTCGAAATGTAATTGAAATAAACAGCCGAAAATGATACAAAAAAATCAAAATGAAAGTACAGAATGAAACGTTTTTTCTGTTGTTTATGAAGAAACAAGTGTTGATTAAAAACTGGTCTGCTACATGACGAGAATATTCTGAAATCCATTCAAATATGTGTTTAGCGCATATCCAGCCATTAATTAATAAATATTCAATTATTGTTTACATTTCTTTCTTTTAAGTAAACTCACACTCGCAATTAAAATGAAATTTGCGTCTTGAGCTTATAAATTTGTACATTCAATTCCCAAAGTATCAAAATGAAAATAAAAAAGTTATTAAGTGAGAAAATTAAATTGAAATAAAATAAAAATAAATCTGAGATGCTGTTTAAGAGGCGCTTCAAATCAACCTTGCTACATTGAACTAGATAATTAAAAATGATGAAAAATTGATTGCATGAGAAAGGAAAGAAAGAGAAGCAAAAAAAGATTTTTTTATACATGATGAGACATAAACCGATTGTTTATTTAATTTTTATACAGATTCTAAACGACCATTCGACGGCGGTTATTGTCTTCAACTTTCGTTATCGTTTTTTCTTTTCTTTTTTTTCGGACGATGGTCTGAAGTTGTCGAAATGGCTCGTGAAACCATCCAAACTTTGTTTCATTCGTCAGTGTAGTTGTGGAAAGAAACTGAGGATTGATGACGTAACTTCTGTTTATTAAGCTGTTTTATACGAGAAAACAATGTGTTGTTGTGACAAACGTGAATAATGACGTCGATATTGAGAATTTCTTGTTCTTAGGATGCGCTTATCGAATGTCAGTAAACTTTGAGAACTTTTTTTTAATATTTTCAACACTTAAACAGCAAAGTTTTTCTTTCATCATGTGTTTTTGACTGACAAACTCAACATCTAAGTTTGTTATAACAAACTAAAAGTAAATTAAATCAACAAAATTCAAAATCATTTCTTGTCAAAGAAACTTACTCGAAGTCAAATTAAATTCTGTTGGCGGGATTTTCGTTGGAAATTATTTATGATGCAAACGATTCAATGTCACGTTTTACATTTTACGAGCCAAAAATGTCAATTTCCTTATGTACTACTTTGAAATCATTGTTAAAGTTGGTGGAATCACCTTTTAAAGATGTCAGAAAGTTTACTCATTACAATACTTGTTGATACAAACAAAAAAAGGTTTTCAAACAAATTAAAAAATTAAGTTGCACCAATTAACATTTCCCCTTAAGAAAGAATTTTCAGTATCATGTCAAATTCTTATAAACATTTTTCTTTCCCTTTTTAACGTCATTTTGATGCGGCAGAATCGCCTGCACATGATTGTTAAAAGTATAAAGCAGTAGGGTGGCGAAAAATTGCTTCGAGGCTTTGACACTTGTTTATTTAGCTTGCGAAAGAAAGATGCTTTGTAATAAGCGAAATTTGCTTTAAATGTAAAGCATCAGATCTAGATAAAAACAGATAAAAGTCATATTGGAAATTCTCACACTTTTAACAAGAAATTTGTTTCTAGAAATGATTTGCAAGAATGACAACGAATCACATCATAAAAGCATTAAAATTCATTTGCCTTTCTTTAAACTGATTTATGTCGTAATGACGCAACATGTCTTTGCAAGATTTTCATTTCGTTGCTATCAATTATTTATGCTGCCTCGCTAACGAAGCCAATGCTGATGAATCGCGTTTTGGTGTCGTTTGCCATGATTTACCGTTGAGAAGAGAAAAATGATGTAGAGCATCAAAAGAAGCCTTACGATGACCTCGAGCAATTAAAATAAAACACGGAGATTTACTGGCTCATCACGATAAACAAAATCTGTTAAGATGTCAAGAACGCTATCATTTGTTATGTAATCATTTATGAACTTCCTCGTAAAAGCATAAACACAAATTTATGTTGAAATGTGTTCATGCTGCATTATGAAGTTATTTAAATCAATTTACTGCGTTTTACGTCACTCGTCTGTAAAACGACTAATATTTCTTGTAACGTGATGCAATTTCATTTGTCTGGTCTGGTTTAGATACTACAATTGCATGTTTTTCAATGGAAGTTGGGAGTTGGATAAAAAGCATTGAAAATAAATAAATAAAAAATGAGATTCCAAGGTTTTTATATTCTTTTGTTGATACTTTCATTGAGTAAAGTAGCATACATATTAAACGATAATTAACTGAATCATAAATTCCAGTAGATGAATTGAAAAACTGGCAACGTTGTATATTTTATGCTCCACATATTTTCATTTCGTCTTCCACTCGATTCGTTTTGTGTTGTACTATTTCATGAGCTGAAATAAAACTGGTTTCATGGGCTCCATAGCTGAATTGTGGACATTCCGTGCTGTACTTATGTACATGAGAATCAAAAAAGCTGAATAGATAAATAAAGTGAGACGAAAAGAAAAGAGAAATTTTATGTTGAGAAGGTTTTCGCACTAAAAATTGAAAGACGTAGAAAAATATCTCAGTTAACTTAAGTAACGTTTGTGCTCGATGTATTTGAATTTTTAATTCATGTGGGGAATGTAGAAAATAATGTTACCCAAAAGACATCAATGATTCATATTATTTTAAATGATATCCAAGAAGAAAGATCACAAGCAGACTTTTGGTGCCGGTTTTTATTTTTGTTGCAAAAACATTCGATTCAAAAGACTTGGGGAAAATATTTCTTGGGTGATTTAAATCTAACTTCAAAGAGATTCGAAAATTTTTGATACGACAATTTCGGTAAATTAATAAGTAAAAAAGTTCAACCTTTCATTCCTATCAGATTCTTACAACATTTTTTCTATCGAGAAAAACATGAAATCAATTTTAAGTGAAAGTGTTTATTATCATTAAAAATTGATTGAAACTTATTCAAAACAAACCTTCAAGTAATCTCCAGAAGATATTTATCATAATAAAAAACGATTGGCAAAAGCATTTCTTGAAATCCTTACCTGTCGGCAGAATTTCTAATCACGTCGCCAGAATTTCGTTCATGACCATTGAAATGCCTCGTCACGAATCGCGTAAATTTTTCTTCTTTTCTTGTCTTTGCTTTCAATGACTGACATGAAAACAACGCCTTAAAATCAGATTTCCTCTTGGAATGCTTCTCGTTTTTTTGTTTACAATTTCGATGGGAACAAAAGCCAAATAATAAATGATGAGATGGTGAGTTGAGAGCTTGCTGAAAAGCGTGGGTGTTTAATAGACTACATCGTTAAAATATGGCTTAAGACAATTTAATGCTGCATAAGAAGAATTAAAAAACTCTTCTTCGAAACTTAATGTTGATGTTGGTAATCTTATCCATTTTCAATTTCCGTCTGTTTGCTTTCATCGATTAATCCCTTTTTCAAGCATGTTATGATTTACTTCTTTGATATTTAAATGTTGTGGCAATCATTTAGACATTTGAAACTTCAGAAAGAAATTCAAGTAAGATCATCTTATAAATAATTTGAAACGAGGGAGATTTAGAAAAACCCTCAAGAGTTACTTTAAAATGACCCAAGTCATTTATCTTCTCCACCCACATGATGAAGAAAATGTAAAAATTGCAGTTGTTGATGCTGACGCAAAGCTTTGATAAAAAGTTGAACTTGATAATGTATTATGTAAATTTCGTTTAATATCTTCAACGTTCTTTAAAAGGAAGTTTAAAATACATATAAGCTGATTATGATGAACGCGGAATTTAAATGTTTTTCAAATAAGTTAAAAGGAAATCTGTCAGATTACTGATGCATGACATTCGAAGTGTTAATTGATTAAACATCGTCTTTCGAACACGTTTCTTTCTCGCTTTTATTCTGTTAAGTAAGAATTAAAGATGACGATGCTAACGAGAAAAGAAATGGAAAAGTCAAAATGAAATTTAGATAGAGCAGCAACGTTAAATTGATTCTAAAGTAATGTCTGCAAACTGCTAAAACTTCCAAGTCAATGCCGACGATGAATATTCATTCGTACGCTTTCCTTTTCCTTTTCGCAAATCAAATAATAAATATCATCATCCCTTATGTTGTTTTTGTATCTCATCCTGAGATTAAAATGTATGAGAATGAATATTTAATTAGACTTTCATTCTTTCCTTTTAACTTGAACTATTAAGTTGCTTTCCCAATTCCACACAAGTGTTAAATAATTATTTTGATTACAACTTTCAATTATTAAACCTTCGATTATTATAAAATTTTCTGAAAAAGTTTAAGGGAATGAAAGTTTTAATTGAATTTCCCAACGTTGCCATTTTTCACTTCATTATTTGTTCAGAAGTTTTCAATGTTTTTCATGTCACTGCAAAAGACCTAAAATGAAACTCAAATGTTGTGAAGATGTTCTTCCAACGTCAGGATTACAATCATTGTCGTCACAAGAAAAATTAGGAAGAAGGAAAAATGTTATATTCGATGAAATGAAAATCGATGTGAAATTGACAATGTAATGACATACTGCTGAAGGTCATGCTGCAAGAAATAAAGCGAGCTTATCGAGAATATAATTGAAATAATTTGCTTTTATATTCTTGCTGGATTGCTTGTTTGTTAACAAATATTTTGTAATTCTGCAAATCTCGCAATAATTTTCGACGGTTGAGTAGAGAGAAAATATTTCCTATTCACTTTTCAAACTTCCATTTTTAAGTGGAAGTTATTGAAAGATTTATACGGAAGTTTTTGTCGGTTTTCTTCCGTTGATTTGCTTACTCTTTCTGCCATTTCATTTCATTGATTCGATGAATGCATGAAATTTAAATTTGTTCTTAAGTTATAAGTAGCCGAAAATTATGCGATAATTTGCATTAATTTGAATTTTTACGGAAAATGTTTCACTTTTTATCCATTGAGTTACGCAATGGCCTGCAGACTGCAGAATAAAATTACTTGTGGGAGTTTCATTTCATGATACACTCCAACTAAATTTAATTTTTATCTTCAATTCACTTAGAAAGAAATCATTGCTTGAAGTGGCTTTAAGTTTATTCACTTCAGAAAGACAAATTGTGCGTGGGCGTCATTGGTTGTGAAAATGTTTTCTTTCTATCGTTCTGAGAAAAAGAAAATAAAATTCAAAAACAAAAAGATATTCGAATATATTCGTCTCGAATGGGGAATGGAAATTTGTTCAGAATGTTCACAGATGAAGTAATCGTGAAAATTCAAACAAAAATTTTATTTTCTCAACTCACACACATTTGTGTTGGTGACGTCACGTGTGGGAATTTATTTTATTTTCCTCGACTCGCAGATGATCAATGAATAGAACATGCGCATAAGACGCTTAAACTTTCAAATGACAGACCTAGTTCTGAATTTTTTTATTGAATGAACGTGCAAATGTTCGATTTTTTTTTGTCTTCAGCCTACGACAAGAAAAATAAGATTTAAGCGACGAAGATTTTTCTTTCCATCTTCTAAGTTTGTTGTTAAACATCCGCCGTCCTTAAAGTTTAATTAATTGAAAGGAAACTTTATGAATGTTGAGTGCGATTAATTATTTATTCAGTTAACTTTGAAAGTTTGAAGGGAAATGGGAAAATATTTCTCTTGATAAGAAGTTTTGAGGACTTTTTTGTAGCAACAACTCATCGAGCATGCTTTTCAAAGAGATTAATATTTAATAAGATTTGTATGAATTCTTTATCTTCAAATACTTTCATATCATAACAAAAATGAAGGAAAAGTAATGAAAAGATAATTGATTTTTGGTGGAAAATATTACGTTGAGTCCTTTAATTTAATTAAATTAAATCAATTGAAAGGAAAGAGAAAATTATTTTTTTTTATGCTGACAGCATAGAATTTCATAAAAATATTTTAATTATGATTCGATTTGTTATCAGTTAATAACCTTTCAAATTCTTCCGCTTTGTATAATGAAGTATTACGAACAAATAAAAGATAAAATACTCGAATTTCTCTCACAACAAACATTTTATTATTCTTTATTCGATAAGAAAAAAGGAACGAAAATATCAGAAAAGAAATCCATTGTTCAGTCATTTGATAAACGATAATGAAAGTTGACGATATGAAAAGTCGTCTCCAACAAAACTTTCTCAATTACCAAAGTTTTAATCGTGAAATTTGAGAAGATCAACGCGGTTGAATAATGTCGGAATTAGATAAATATGCCAATCATTAAATTGATTTATGAATAAAACGCCTTGTTGCTGAACAAATTTCACGTAAATATGTTAAGAAAATTCAATCAATTGTGTGACATGTAGCTGATAAAGTTAATTAAATTCTTATTGGATTAATTCATAATTGCGTAACTTTGATATGTGTTTATATACTTTTTCAATCCAATACTTTGTATAATTTGATTTATTAGAGATAAAATTTTATTATTCCAGCTGCTCTGTCTGGTTTCATAAAATTTTCTGTATTCTGATGATTCAATTTACAATTCTGATTAGCATTTAACCGCCCACCCGAAATTTTATTTTTAAATTTCATTAGAGTGATGAGAACGGATATGTCAATGTTATCAATGAAATTCCTTAAATATTTCTTCGAATAAATTTAATTTCTAATTTAAAATCTTTTCGATTGCTTACCTTTTACGAATCATTCATGATTGGGTAGTGTCGAAAAGAAAAACAAACCAGACGTCTGAAAACATTCTTTTGCTTCACTTTAACGCTCATTTTCGTATTAATTCATTCGTGAAATTCTTTAAGCTTGAAAATTGCAATCACATGGCGTTAACTTTATTTTGTATTTCATTCGCCAAATCATTTCTGTTTCTTCCTCATTGATACATCTGACGAGCACTTTCATTTCGAGGTTGATTTTGATTGAACTGAAAAGGTCAAAAATATACAATTGATAACATTACGGTCCCAACTCATTTTCAGCTTCTTTTTATTTGTCTCGAATCACAAAGAAAATCAAATTTCAATAATGCAACATAAAACAAAAATCTTATTACTGGTTGAAATGTTTTCATGACTGACAGCAAATGGTGTGGGTGGACTCTGACAACTGTAATCTCGTTGAAAAACGTAAAAAGGGCGACAACCAGCTGTGAGGAAAATCTTGGGACCCAAATTTTCCACTTCGATTACCGTCATTCACCATCCCAAGTGCCGTCACGAAATTATTCATCAACTTTTTCTTTTTCTTTAATTTTATTATCATCTAAAGTGTTTTTCTCGATTTAATTCTAAACAGTTTAATTAATTATTGGGTTTGTTGGGGAAATTGTAATGTTGTTTTAGTTCTTTTCTTCCTTCTTTTTCTCTTCTTCGCTGGTGGTTGATTCGCTGTTGGTGCTTCCTCCTGAAGAACTCTCACGGTCTGCTGCCATCTATAAAATCAATTTCATATTCAATGAATTGAAAAGAGACATTTAAATCATTTCCTTCTTACCTTTTTATATGCCATCTCAAACAATTTTAATGAAGATTGTTGAAGATTTCCGGTCTCTTTACGTACAGCCTCGGGATCAGCATTCTCCTTATCAGCTAACAACGTTCTCACTTTAGCAATTTCTTCTCGAAGCTTATCGCACTCTTCTTGTGGCAATTGATCTTTGTATTCTTCCATTTTTGTTTCGGTATCATGTACAATTGATTCAGCTTGGTTTATTGCTTCAATGCGTTCTTTCTTCGTCTTATCAGCTGCTGCATATTGCTCCGCATTCTTAATCATATTCTCAATTTCATCTTTACTTAAACCACCCGATGATTGAATGACAATTTGTTGTTCCTTTCCTGTGCCTTTGTCACGTGCTGACACGTGAACAATGCCGTTTGCGTCAATATCAAACGTGACTTCAATTTGTGGAACACCTCGGGGTGCTGGTGGAATGCCGACAAGTGTAAATGCACCGAGAAGTTTGTTGTCAGATGCCATCTCACGTTCACCCTGATGACATTTGATTTCGACTTGCGTTTGACCGTCAGCTGCTGTTGAGAACACTTGAGACTTCTTTGTTGGAATTGTTGTGTTTCTTGTTATCAAACGAGTGAAGACACCGCCAAGTGTTTCAATACCAAGTGACAATGGAGTAACATCGAGAAGAAGAACATCAGTAACGTCACCGGCAAGAACACCACCTTGAACAGCTGCACCAACAGCGACAGCCTCATCAGGATTTACAGAACGTGATGGTTGACGTCCGAAAATATCTTGAACAGTTGATTGAACCTTTGGCATGCGAGTCATTCCACCGACAAGGAGAACTTCCCCAATATCTGATTTTGATACTTCAGCATCTGATAAAGCTTTTTGACATGGCGAAATTGTTCGTTTGATGAGCTCGCCAACAAGATTCTCCAACTTTGAACGTGTCATCTTCAAGTTCATGTGCTTTGGACCACTTGCGTCCATCGTCAAATACGGCAAATTAATATCAGTTTGAACTGATGATGACAATTCACATTTTGCTTTCTCAGCAGCTTCCTTTAATCTTTGCATTGCCATCGGATCCTTACGAATGTCAATGCCTTGCTCTTTCTTGAACTCATTCACGAGATAATTAACGATGTGATTATCAAAATCTTCACCTCCCAGCAGTGTGTCGCCGTTAGTTGATTTCACTTCAAAGACACCTTTTTGAATTTCAAGAATTGAGATATCAAAAGTTCCACCGCCCAAATCATAAACAGCAATACTGAAAGATAAAAAAAAAAGTTAGAAAACGTCGGAAGATTTTAAAAGAGAAAATTTTTACATTTTATCTTCGCTCTTATCCATTCCATAAGCTAAAGCAGCAGCTGTTGGTTCATTGATAACACGTAAAACGTTAAGACCCGAAATTTGACCAGCATCTTTGGTAGCTTGACGTTGGGAATCATTAAAGTAAGCTGGAACGGTAATAACAGCGTTCTTTACTGGTGTGTTTAAATATGCTTCAGCGGTTTCCTTCATCTTCATAAGTACGAAGGCACCGATTTGCGAAGGTGAATAAACTTTGCCATCCGTTGCTTGTACCCATGCATCTCCATTTGAAGCTTTCACACATTTGTAAGAAAGATTTTTCATATCTTTCATGATTTCGGGATCGTCAAATCTTCTTCCTATGAGACGTTTTGTGGCGTAAAAAGTGTTTGCGGAATTGGTAACTGCTTGACGTTTTGCTGGCATGCCAACTAATCTTTCACCATCCTTTGTAAATGCAACATGAGATGGGGTGGTTCTTGAGCCTTCAGCATTCTCAATGACCTTGGCTTGTTTGCCTTCCATGACTGCGACACATGAATTTGTTGTGCCTAAATCAATACCAATTACAGCTCCTTTTACACCTTCAGATCTATATAATTTTTATAAATTATAATGAAAAATAAATTTATTTTAGTGATGAAATTTTCCAAACAAATTATGAAAAAAAAAAATCGGCAAAAATCAATTTCTTTACTTACTTGAATCTACATTGGAGACGATTAAATTGATTGAAGTTCTGGAAATTATAACAAATAATTTACGTTAAATATTTCAATGCCACATTTTTAAAATACTGGAATGTATGGAAAAAGAGGAAAGAAAACTTTTTTAACCAAGAAACTCACATTTTTCATCAGACTTGAAACATTTCGTGTGTTCATCAAAGTCTGTGTAATATTTGAGTGCTTCAACAAATGCTTTGTGGCTGACAACATTTTATTTCACTTATTTAAAATCTTTTCACTCGCTGAAAATTAGTAGTTTTTCTTAAAAGTTAGAATTTTTTAATTCACTTGTGATTCGGAACAATCGAGAAATCGTAATGACGCAATTTTCGAACATTCGAAATTAAAGTATGCTTCTAGAAGCTTCGCTTTAAATTTGAAAAAAATGCCGTTAAATTTTTATATTCGTATTTACGAAGATAAAAATTTTGTAAAATCGATTTTATTTTTCTTCTCATTTTAATGCTTAACTTTTGCTGATTATTTCACTAAATTTAATTTAATTCTTACATCTAAATATAAATCAAGCTATATATAAGTTGTTCGCAACAAAATGGAATTCTTATTAAGTGATTTTCCATGAATATCAAATGATTTTTATTTTGTAATTTCATCATCCAAATGAAACAACTTTCAGTTCTTTGATGTTTAGTAAAGTTTAAGAAATTTCTTGATACAATTTGGAATCAACCATTGGCTTTAATTATTAAATTCAAAGAAACAACTTTTCTTGTTGCCCAACTTTGGCATTTATTTTTAATGATATTAGATTATTAAATGTTCACAAATAATGGTTGAACTCACAAATTTCTCTAACTTTTTCAAGTTCTTTGTGTTACTCGATTATTAAACACGATGCTTATTTCTCGTGTTCCCATGTTGGGTGTTAAGAAATTATTCAAATTATTAACCCCAGAACGGGCCACACGATCGAACGGATATCCCATGGCTTTCCTATCAGGATATTGTCGGTCACGAATTCCACAATAAGGAGCAGCATCGGTACATTGACCAACTAAATCTTGATTAACCTGATCTTCTTCATAGTTTGAAATCATAACAAACAAATCGAAAAGCATTCCATTTGGTAATCCCTTAGGAATCAACATATGGTTTGGCCATCCACAACCACAAATATTATATTCTGCTTCTCTTTGCGATCCAACCGCAGGTCGGTTAATATCAAGATTTCTGAAAGTTTGTTCGTATGGAATTGTAACTGCTGATTCAGTTGAACGACGATTAATAGTGTTCTGACCAGGTCTTACTGAAATTCATTAAAAATGGTGAAAACGTTAAAATAAACAATTTATCAACACTCACATTGGGCTATAAACTTATCAGTTTCCATCATCATCAGTCTTTGCTCGTTAAATGCCATCGGTCTACCGTTAAAACCATTTCTTGGTGCCATAAAAATTCTCACCATTCCTTGTCTCATTGCGTTACTATTGTTGGTCACTGATATTGTCATTGTAAATGGAACATGCTGGAGATGTGTAAAGCGTGCAAAGACATCGCCACGTGGAACAAAATCTAATCCACGAGACATGTTAATATCTGATTGTTGCCAGAAGGTGTTCAAAACATTTGCACGTCCTTGTGTTTGCTGTGCTTGGAATCCTGTGATTGTTATGCCAGGGAATGTCAATTGTTGAGCTGTGTATGGCGTTAATCTAGTCTTATGTGCTTGGAACAAGTCATCTATAGTCGCATGAACTCTGTAGAAAAATGGATCTCTCATTGCGGTTGTCGAGTCACCGATAACGCCGAAATTCTCCAAGTGACGATGATCGGGGTCATGAGCATAAGCGACAACATTATGCATCGAATTGTGAAGATTTCCATAAAATTCTCGATTTGGTGAAAGAATTGATGACTCGACCATATTGCCAAGAATATTAATTCCATTAACTTCATCCAATGGAACACGTTGATTTCTTGAAGTATTTGCAAATCCGTTGTTAACTGCTTGTAATAATCTGTCTCTTGCTCGTTCTAATTCGCCTATATCAAGACGTAAATCATCAGCATTTCTTACAAGGGAACTGGGTGTTGTACCATCCGGTCTTGCTGGCCATGATCGATTGGCAACAAGTGTGTCGAGCTTCGGGAAGTAGCCTTCACGAATTGGACCACGGAAATCAGTCCAACGATCAACTGCAGCCATATTGTTGCTTAAACGCTCAGCATTATACCGAGCCATAACTTGTTGATGCATATAATAGAAAATTTCTCCTCGTCGATCTTTATCAACAAGCTCACGTTGTCCATCAAATGGGTACACCAAATGCCAATGCCAATGATGTAAATTGATGCCAACATCTTCACGGAAGTACCACAATCTATGTTCAGGGTCTAAATTCGAAGCCGTATAATCAGTTGGAATGACGATTGGCCTTCGAGATCCTTGCGGAACGATCGTAGCATCCTCACGAGCTTGTTGTATAACTCTCGGATCCATAAATTTATCAGGAAATGTTTCAACAAATGTTGGAATGTCAATGCCTTTTGTATCTTTGCGATGAAGAGTGGCAACAGAAAGTGCGTAATTGAAAAGTTGTGGATTGATTCGATCTCGAAGATAAGCAGCAACAGATAAAAGATCGTCAACACTTCTTTGAGACATGAAAAGCTCAACCAATTTCCCAGCGATTTTCGAGTGTCTTGGTACCCATAAAGAGAACGGCGCATCTCGATCCAAGCCTTTAGTGAATTGATCGTAATTTGGCATTCGACCACCTTGAGCGACGCTCACTCTAGGACTGGTGTTGTCACCAAACCGATTTTGAACTTCAAACGCTACATCATTGAAGCGTTCAGCAACGAATGATTTAGGGACTTCAAATATTACTCCCTCATCACCTTTCTCCTTAAAAATTGGTTCCTTTGGTCGATCGAATAAAAGGCCTAAAGCTTTCTTTGAGCTAATCATTTTAATTACTCTTTTTACAAACTTCTAAACACAACTGATGAAGTTTTGATGATTTTTCTCGGTTATATACTCAAATTGTGACCACAATTTTAGTTTCAGAATTATTTTGATTAAAGATTATGAGTGGTAAAATAGTTTATCAGTAATACTTCACATGCTTTTCATTCGAGAACATTTCTTAAAAAATATTTCTCTTATTTATGTGGGACAAGAGCTTTCATCTCAAGATGAAACTTTACGATGATTTAAATTAAATTTCTTTTTATCTTCTGTTCCAGATTTAGTACATTGTACAAATGAACCAAATGTTTCCATACCACATTTGGCCAATTTATTGGTGGAACGTTCACAGAATGCCAATTGGGTCGTCGTTTACAAAGCTCTCATAACAACACATCACTTGCTTGCATATGGAAATGAGGTGAGCTTTCGTCAGATTACTATTTCTTATTAAGATTATTAATTTGCTTGTTTTCCTAATTTAACAGAGATTCGTTCAGTATTTAGCGTCAAGTAATTCATCGTTCAATTTAAGTAACTTCCTAGATAAAGGCGGCGTACAAGGTGAGTTGAAATTTATGTTGAATTTTAGTTAATTATGTCGCTTCATTAATTGCATGAATATTAATTTCCATCAATTTGACTAATAACTTCATTTTCAATCTTTTAATGCAATTAACAAAGCTAATATTTAATTAAACTTAAACTCAATAATAACTTTGCTTTTATTTCTTTCTCGTCCTTCGTATTTATCACAAAAAATAAATAAACCAAATAAAAAAACATTAAAACTGATAACCAAATGCTTCTAACACTCAAAAACAAATTGTTAAGGTGCTGTTGGAGCTCGTGTTGGTAAGTAGATTACAAATGTTTATAAACTTTCTCACTAAAAATCTGTGTATTAATAAAATAAATCTTAAATTGATAAATTGATCAGACTTGATATTAATTTACGTAAAATAATTTTTAGGCTACGATATGTCACCATTCATCAGACGCTATGCAAAGTATCTGAATGAAAAATCTCTCGCTTATCGTGCTTGCGCTTTTGACTTCTGCAAGCTTAAACGTGGTAAAGAAGAAGGTTCACTCAGAACTATGAACACTGATAAATTGCTGAAAACACTCCCCGTGCTGCAACAGCAATTGGATTCCCTTTTGGAATTTGATTGCACTGCAAATGATTTAACAAATGGTAATGGATTGTGACACAATAATCGCGTGTAAATGTCTTCATTAATTCACAAATGAATTCGCATTTTACAGGTGTCATTAATATGTGCTTCATGCTTCTATTTCGTGACTTGATTCGATTATTCGCTTGCTACAATGATGCCATCATAAACTTGCTCGAAAAATACTTCGACATGAATAAGAAGCAATGTCGCGATGCTTTGGATTTGTATAAGAAATTCTTAACTCGTATGGATCGTGTTGGAGAATTTTTGAAAGTTGCTGAGGTTTGTTTTCATTAGAATAAATTATTTGGTTGTCATTATTAATGATAATTTCCATTAAAGAATATTGGTATCGACAAAGGTGATATCCCTGATCTTACGAAAGCACCAAGTTCATTGCTTGAAGCACTTGAACAGCATTTAAATACACTTGAGGGAAAGAAAGGCTCAGCAGCAAACACTCCAACCCAAACAGCGAGGTATTTTATTAATTTAAGGTTTTAATTGAATTTTTCCAGGAACTTTCATGAAAAAAGAATCTTTAATTAATTTTAATGATACTTGAAAAAAAAGAAAAAAAAATGCATAAAAGCAATGAACACAAAATTTGAGTTTCACACCAACAAACTACACAATTAGAAATTTAGCGCTAGAATCAGAAAAAGTTTCATTTTCTTAGAAATTTCTTAGAATTTTATTGGATAATTTTTTCAAAATTTGAATAATTTCCTTATCATTATTATTGTAGGATTAAAGAATGATTCATGAATTGTAAATGTTTTTGAAATCTTCGATAATTTTCAAACTAAGAAGATTTGCCTGAGTCGATGATTTAACTCAAAATTTCCCTCACACAATTTATGAAAAATTCCTTAAAAAAGCACACAAAATTTACCAGCTATTTGCGCAACAAAACTTTCTAATTTATGCAAACAAATGAACTGAAAAAAAAGTTTCCTATCTGAGCTGTTGATGACTGTGAAGTTACAATCATCAATCGCTTTATCTATTAAATGTTTTTTAGAAGTAAGCAAAGTGGCAAATTTTTTACACATTTTAGTAATTTTCATTATTTTGTTTTTTCTTTTTTCCTTTTTGAATTTTCTTCCCTACTTTGACTAATGAAAAAACACTCGAACTAACTTCCTGTTCACCATCGAATTGCGTGCGCCTTCTTTATCGCTTACAAATCTCCTAATTTTCTATTCATTTAACTTTTATTTCTTATTTTTTGGCTTCTTGTTGTCTATAATCACGAAAATTTATATTAATTTTGCACTTAACAATTATTCGTTAAAAATTGGCACAAATTTCATGCAAAAACTTACTTTTTTATTTCTCGCATCTTTAAATTTATGATTAAAAAATTTTCACAAAATAATTCACATGCAATTGCATCACACATTATCACAAAATCACAAATTAACAAAACTGGAATCCCATAACTAATGAAACTAATAAAAAAAAAGTAGCAATCAGAAAAACGTAAAGAGCGGTGTTTCTGCTCTATCTTCTACTAGCTCATCGTTCGGTACCGCTGCATCATCAGCAAAATTCGACTCGCATAGCAATGGAATTGATGAGAGTTTGAAAGCGCAAGTTTTGGCGGAAGAAGAAGCAGCAATGAATCAATATAAGGTTTAATGAAGACAATTTCTTAATAACTTTTATTTCTTTTTGCATTTCTCATCACGTTTCGTAATTTCTTTTGATAACAGTCAAAAATTGGATCGCCCACAAACGCCACAAATCCCTTCCTTGCATCACCCCCAGCGTCATCTGGAAATATTGTTGATTTGTTTGGAGCTGCAGATCAAGGAGCTGCACCACAACAGCAAACGAATGCACTTGACGACTTGTTACAGTTGGGTAATCCATTTGCTGATATGTTTGGTGGTGCAGGGGCACAACCACCACCACAACAACAACAACCTCCGGCAACTCAATGGATGAGTAATGGTAAGCTCATTCCCCTTCAATGTTTCCTTCCCAAAGAAATCTTCGTTTTCGATGTCATAGGAAATTTCTATCTCTTTCTCTCGTGTCAGCTAATTTGTGGAAAAATCTTGTCTAAAGTAAAATCTGGCTAATCTATTCTTAATTTCTCCTTTTGTTTTATTAATTTCTTCTATGATTTCTCGAAGAAAATTATGATTTCTAAAAATGTTTAAATACTGTTTAAAGAAAAAGTGAAAAGAGAAAATGTGGAGCAGCTTTAAATGTATAAAAACAATCCAACATATAATTTTCTAGGCTTTAATGGAGTTTCAACACAAAATGCTGCTCCTCTTCAAACACAAACTTCAACTTCCGGTTTTGTAAGCGAGAGTAATTTTTCGTCAGTATTTGGAAATACTGAACCTGTCGGTATGTAATTTTTTATGTTTTCATGTTTTTCCCTTTTCCTTTCCTTATGATTTTCCTGAGTTTTCTTCATTTTTTATTTATTTATTGGTTTTAATTATGAAACGTAACAATTTTAATTCTAACTGAGATAATTTAACTTTAAAAAGTTAGTTTTGGAATCGAAACTTTGTAACTCTTCTTGAATGGTTAAATATTTAATTGACATATCTACTTACACAACACAATCAACACGGTTTTTGTTTGATTTGCATGATTTTTCTTTTATTTTTTCCTTCCTTCTTCCTTTCAAATGGTCATCTGATGACAGACTAAAATCCTTTAACTAACTAGAGTAGTGAAATGAAGCTTTCCTTAGATGTGGGATAAAGATTTGAGAAGCATTTTTACTCTTAAAGTTTTTTCTTCATTATGAAAGCTACGAAAGCAAACAAGCATTGAAAATTAATTAAATTGATGATAAAGAAGAGTGAAAGCTACAATGGAGTTGAATACCAAATTCGGGACAATATTTAATGTGATCTTATATCATCAAATTCAATACTTCCTTCTACGTCTTTTCAATCATTTGGCTAATTAAAACTTAAAATTTTACTGCGACAACAAGAAATTCTCCCTTTCAAACTGTGACGTATTCTTTCCTTGTGAATTTCCTTCAATTATTATTTAATTTTTAACATAATTTCTTTTTTATATTATTTTTTCTGTTCTCTCAAATACTAACTCAAAAATATTGTCGATGACGAAAATTTTCCGCAAATTATCTTCAAAATAAAAACTGATTTCTAACTCACAATGAAATATGATACAACGCACAATGAAATTAATAAAATGACATGAAGACCATCATTATTACTATCCGCATGCAGCTGGAAAGGAAGAGAATCCGTTTTTGACAGACGACGGTGGCTCTGCGCAGATTGATGCACAACAATCGTTAATAGCAGGTGAAAAAGCTAGAGATGGTCATATTAGGGCTGCTGGTCCACCGGCCCGGCCGCCACCGCCTAAAACAAATGACTCACCAGCACGCAACGTCTTTAAGACGCCTGTCAAGAGTGCTTTTGGTGATTTGGACGATTCTATTCGTGAAGCCTTTGGGGGTTCGCCAACAAAGTCATTTTCCTTGCAAGGTGGTGTTGCGGTCGGGTCACAGGGCCAACAACAGCCAGTAGCTGGAATATTTGGTAGTTCATCACAACAACACGCATTTGCACCAAACACTAAAATGTTTTCGTCCCCGGTCAAAGGTGGTTCGAATCTTGATTCGACTGCAAACATTGGAGGAGGTTCACTATAAGTTCACATTAACGTTTTGTTTCTGTTCTTCCTTTCTTTTACTTGTTTCCCTTTTTCTGTTCAATTGTATTTGTTCTTTGTTAATGTCTTCATGATGTTTGACGTTTGAAGATTTTTTTGCTTTGATTTTTCATGCCCTGCAATGTTATAAAGTCACACATTGGAAATTTCATTTAAAATTTCTTTCATTTTCAATTCATTGATTCAAAATCGCAAGAAATGAAAAAATGTCTCGCCTTATTCTTTAAAACTGATTGGTGGAAGGTTTAAATGCTTTAAATGCTTATCCCGGAATGATGGAACTGTTAATTATGCTTTTCCATATCAGCCTTTTAATATGTTTAGGCTGTTTAAACTGTCTAATCCTTTTATGTTTTATGTTGCATGATATTAAATTTTATGTAAAACGAAAAAAGTTATTACGACTTATGCAATGCGATATGAAATCAAAGATGTTGGTGGAAAATATCAACTCGTAATAATGTGACTAACAACAAACTTTCTTTTCTTATATTTTTTTCTTTTTCGTTTCTTATCATTTCATTCATGATGGCAAAATGGTCTTTCATGATCGTTGGTTAATTTCTCTTGGATTATCCTCCACATGCTGGTGCGGCGATTTCATTACACTGCAACTGATAACAAAATTTACATTTGCATATAATCATACATACACCCACACAAACACTCACCCACACATAAATCTCACTCATTATCTGACTAAACAACTAAAAAACAAAAGGATTTGATCCTTTGGGAGATGTACTAAAACCGTATGGATCTACGGGAACGACGGTACCGTCGTCAACAGCCTCAATTCAAGCTACACAACCACAAATTATTCCAGGTGCTGCTCAGCCACAACAACCCGGAAAAGTTCTTACAGGGGATTTGGATAGCTCACTTGCATCACTTGCTGAAAATTTAACCATCAATAAAAGTGCTTCATCGTCGATGAAGTGAGTTCGTTTGATTGTGTTGGCTCTGATAAATTAATTAAATGTTGATTCTGTTCACAGAGGTGTACAATGGAATTCGCCAAAGAATCAAGCGAAACCACAAAATTGGTCGCCACAACCCATGGTGACAACAACTGGAGCAAATTATCGTCCAATGGTGAGAAAAGTTTTTCATTTATTCAAAGAATATTCATGTTAATAAACGCGACAAAATGAATGAAACTTGAGTGTGAAAATTCATGAAAATTCTTAACATTGCTGGTTGTAAATAAATAATTAAAAAGAAAAATTAGTACGAACTGACTTCGGGAAACGCTTCAGCAAAGGGCAACGATAATATATTCTTAGTTCAAATATTATTTTCGCTTGCTTATCTTTTATTTTATTTCTTCCAATTTTCTATCATTTTATTTATGTTTTACTTTTTTTTTACTTTTTAATTTATTTTTGTAAATTTATTTTCATTTCTTTACGATGTACAAACAAAAAAAAATATAAAAAAAATAATACGGGAAAATGTTAAATAAAATGGTTAGGCTAAAGGCATGACTGTTGCTCCCGCACCAAGCACAATTCACAACTTGTATCCACACAAGATTCCTTTAGCGTACTTTCCACAGGTAAGAAGTTGATTTATTGTTTTATTATTTGATTTTCTTTTGCTTTGATTTATAATTTCTCGTCTATCTGTTGAGGGTAAAAGTTGAGTTGAATTGGATAATTTAATAAAAAATACCTTTGCACAATCTTTTTAAAGTCAATAATAAATATGTTGGGGAAATGGAAAAATTCTGTGTAAATAACTTGGCACTGTCAATGATGCTTACATAACATTTTCTGAATGTCTTTTTCCCCAAATTTTACAGCAAGGAATGCCACCGCAACAGCAGATGCGTCCGATGATGGCTGGTGTTCCACCAATGTCACCTATGCCTGGAATGATGCCAATGGCTGGTCAACCAACACAACAACCGATCCTCACACAACATCAGATGCCACCAACGCAACCAGCTAATTCAAACATTCAACTGGATCCCTTCGGTGCATAAGCACGTCGATAAATATTAAACAGACGATAAAAAGAAAATCTGTTAAGTTATTAGTGGAACTAAAAGCAAAAAAGTTCCATTCAAAATATGGAAAAAGAACATTGGATTTATTTAAATATTTCGGAAATAATTCATTTCTCTTAAATCTACGAAAAAAAAGCAAAAAAAAATGAAACACAAAAAAAGAATTCAAAATATTTAAATCGATTGAAAAAGTCGCAAATGTTAATTTTCTCTCTTCCATCTCGCCACTTGTGATGATGATTTGATGACGAAAACTTTAATCTTCTATTTCTTTTCAAGTTGACAGACAAGTGGTTATGGTTAATGTCTGTAAATTAAGTTACACAATAAATGGACGCGTGCGTTAAAACTTTCAAGACTCAAATTTAATTATTCTAGAAGAAATAATAACTTTGTGACGTCATTTACAAACATTTCCATACACAAGAAGCGATGCAATCTTATAAAATCTAAAAATATTTATAGTCACAAAAGATAAATGAAAAATTATTTATCAAGATAATTAGCGAATATCTATGAAATTATCAAGAAGAGAAATGAAGTAGTGAAACTTCTATATTCCTGTTATCTAATTGCATAAAAGAACTCTATTTAAACTTTTTTTTCGGCAATCGATGAACGATTTTAATTGGAAAATCCAACTGAAGAATATAGAAACGTAAATGAGATGAACAGAATGTAAAAGAAAAATGTTATGCAATGTAGTGCAATGGTTAGAAATCTTTCATGATTGATTCAATATCAAAACCCTTTTTCCTCATAATTTTCGTCACTGAATCAATAATGAAACATTTAATAATAATAAATAGAAATCAAGTAAAAATTGTACGTATAGCCACGACAATGCACGAATTCATCATTCCAATTAAAAGAAACTTTTTTAATTCTCTTATTTCATTCTAAGTTATCTGCAATGTTCTTCAGTTTGAACTTGATAAATGATGGAAAAGATTTGCAGAAAAGAAAAGAAAGTTTTCAAAACTTAGAAAGAAAAACTTTTGCGATTTTTGTTTTTTACGCGCTCGCTTTGTCATAAATAATTGTGTTATCAAATGTAAGTTTCTCCTTATTATGTTCATCATGTTTTGAACTTTATGATTAAGAAAGATATTGTTTCTTTTTTCTTCGATTTGTTGCCTCTTATCAGAGATGAACTATGATTATATCTATACATAAAACATTAAATGCAGTATTTAAGAATGACTTTATAGCAAAAAAAAAACTTCATCACTTTAATCGTTGTATAAATAGATGCTTATTGAATATAAATAAAATGAAAGATAAATCTGTATAATTTTTTATTTTTTTATTCTTTGTTTTTGTAGAGTCGTCCTCGCTTTTTCTGAAATTTTAGAGAGAAAAAAATATACGAACCTTCTAATGCTACATAAGTAATAAACTCGACAATATTTATAAACGAATCAATCATTTTTAAAACGGTTTGCGTTCATTTATTTCTTTCTTCAAATATTTTTTATGCTGTGATTATCTTTACCATAAATCTTATTGAAATGAATTTTTCATCTTCATTGACCTTTGTCGGTTTATTGGAGAAGTTTTGTCTGTGCAAAAATATTTTGAATTTCCCTTCCACTCACTTCAATCATTTAAATACTCAATTATAAAATAATAATGAAAAATAACTTTATTTCACAACTAATAGAATGAAATAAAATTAAACTTGTCCAATAAGTTCTTTGACGAAATAAATAAGAAAAGAATCCTTATGAAAATATGAAAAAAATTGAAATTGTGTAATAAATATTTGAGACATAGAAATATTTAATATTTATGATGAAAAATTAGGCACATCTGAAGTGAAAATAAAAATTAATTATGATACACATTAAAACATTGAATATTTACAGAGTAAAGCGTATGTAAGTGTTGCTTATGATTATGACACAAAAGAAGATCAGTTTTAAATAAAAAAAAATAAATAATTTAATTAAAGTTTTTTATGCTTTCTGAGTGATTTACCATTGATATAATTCCCAGATTTTCCAACGATATGAAACTCGCCACACTGACAATTTGTCGACACTCCACTGTAATCATTTTAAAATCTTTCCCTCCACGTTAAACCCCTTCGACACTTGAACAATATGAACATTGTTAGCTTTTAATTGTTCGAATCTCCTTGATATTGAACAAGAATTTCAATGCAAAAAGATAATTAAATAATTGACCTTTTCATCAAAAATTTGTGAGATCATTCGATTTTTCTTTATTCTTCGTGATGAGTGAAAAACTTTTTCCTTTATTCAAATTCAAGTGGTCAACGTTGTCAGTTGATATTTTACTGAGTGTTAATTGGAATTATTTAATAGTTGTCACAATGATAAACTTACCAAAAACATCAAGATTTATTGTAGAGTTTGATTCAACATTAGATTTATTTCGAAAAACTGTGAAGACAGCAAATATTGCATTATGGGCATCTGGTGCAAATATTTTTAAAGAAAATCACACTTTCTTAACTTTACAATTGTTTTGTACAGTGAGTTATATTATAGCAACAATGGCCATCATCTTCTATAATTTATATTTGTTCCACGATGATTTCATTCGTTGTTGCTTTATGTTGACGATATTTTTTATTGCCATCCAAGGATTCACCAAGGTCTACACACTTTTTCGCTACAAAATTGGCATCCTTGCAATGGTTGCACGATGTGAAACAATTATGATGAAGTATAATTACCCGAAAGTGAATGAAATCTTCGAAAAATGGATGCTAATTACGTGGTACTTGTTTGTGTTGCTAGCAGTTACCTTTTGCACTGCTGGCGTTTTAGCTGCAATTTATCCAATCATTGTGTACCTTATAACTGGAACAAAGTTTCTCCATTTTGGTTATCAACTTCCTTGGTTACAATGGGATGGACGATATGGCTATCTTTGTAATTTCGTATTTTGTTGCATTGCGACTTTTTTATATGCATTGCCATTAAGTGCAACAGTCTGCATTTACCTTTTATTCGTTTTAATCGTGCTAGCACAGTACGACATGCTTGAAGTTTTTATTGAAGAATTAGATGAAAGTATTGTTTCAAATGACAATGGAAGGAACGCTAAATTAATTAAAAGTCAAATAAAAAGGATCGCTGAAAATTACATAGAAATTTGCGAGTATGAAAAATATTTTAATTTATTTTAGTAAATTAATAAATTTAATGATTTCCTAGTTTTGTGAAGGCATATAATAATACTTATCAACTAGTCATTTTCGTTGAAGTTGGATGTTTGATTGGAGAAAGTACAATTTGTTTGTATGCTAATGCTACGGTAAGAAAAAATCATTTAATGTCAAGGCAATTATCATAAAACTTAATATTTTTAACAGGATATATTCTTTCCGGGCATTCTCATTATATTTACCTGCGCTTTCCAAATTTTTCTACCCTGCGTTTTGGGAACAATTTTAATTATAGCAGGAGACAACTTCTACGACAACCTGTGCAAAATACATTGGAACTTGCTGTCAATACCTGATCAACATTCATTCATACTTCTTCTGATATCTTCAAAGACATCTGAAGTTATAACAATTCAAATGAATGTTTTGCATCTTGAAACCTTCGTTGCGGTAAGGAATCAAATTCTTCTTCTTCGTAACTGAGAATTTTTTAATCTTTTTTCTTTCAAGATTTACAAATCAATTTATTCTTATTTCACTCTTTTAATGAGTATGGAATAAATTTGATATATCGTTTGATTGTTAAGAAATTATTCAAATTTTATGGAAAAAGTTGAATCAATATTGATACATATTACACCCACACACAGCACCTGCTGAATGTTTTATAAATTCCATATTTCGTTATTGAAATTTCAAAGGACATAAGACAGCTTATCCAATCTGCAATCGTCTTAATAATTCAATTCACTGTCAACTCTTCCAGCACAGCTTTCATGTATTCAAATTTCCAACAGCTGAAAACAACTTTAGAAATTAGAATTGACAAATAAAAGAGAAAGATTTGCGTTCTGAGAAGTGGAACACTTCTGATAAAACTGGCTTTATATTTATTTGATAGATATTTTAAAGATTTGATCTCTCAAGAAATTTATTAGATTATTAAAAGTAAATAGTTAAATTTTATTTTTCTCTCTCTTTATACGATCCAAAGTTGGGTCTTCCTCTAGCTTTTTGCATTTGTTTTGTTTTGAAAAATACTTTTCTTTGTTTTGGTTCCTCTTGCGATGGATTTGGTTCGGGATTGAAAATCCGTTTGCGAGAACGAAAGACGACATTACAGTTATTATTTTCGGATGGTGTTTCATCAACCAGAATGACATCATCATCATTACCATCATCCATTTTAATATCACTTTGCTGCTTCTCCTTTACGTTTTCAGTTTTTTTATCAATAAAGTTTGAAACACTATTCGGAGTTGAATTTATTGAAGATTGCTTTGGAGTGTTTGATGCAGATGGCAGCTTGGGAATGGTGAATGGAGATTTTAACGCATTCATTTTTGAGAAATCCAATGAAGGCTTTTTCTCAGATAGTTGCAATGGTTTATCATCCTTTGCGTGCAATGGTTTGCGACATTTTATATCAGAGAAAAGGAAGCTCTTAGCAGTTGGGGAGTTTTTCTCATTCTGAATAATTTCTGTTGAATTAAATTTAGGTACGAATGACGTATTAAATGAGCTCGAATTATCACGTGGACTAGAAATTGATGAGGAAGAAGTAAAATTTTCAAAATATCCAAAATTATTGTCGCTCTTTGAATCATTTTTCTTATAATCTTGTTCCAAGCTGAAGATTAAGCATTTCGATGGATCTAATCCTCTTCCTAGAAGTGGTTGAATTGAGGTTTTTAATTTAATTCGCGATGCTTTTGGAGCTTTGTAATCTTCAGAAATATGAGACTCGCCTTTGTTTGTTTCCTTTGGTTTTTTTTCAATAATATTTGTCTGCGGTGTTTTCGGAGTTTGTGATTTTACAGAAATACGAGAATTGTTTAAGTTTCTTTCATTTTTTTTCATTTCAATGATATTCATAACTCCTTTGACTTGTTTTAAATGACTTTGGATATTTTTTCTGAAGAGAGCATAATCTTGACGTTGCAGCGTTTCACTTAAAGATTTAAATTTATTTTTTTCATTTTCTGAAAGTGACTCGTATATTTCCTCTTCTTCATCCTTGTCATCATCGATCCCTAATTGTCGAATAAAATCCCAGATATCATTCTCTTTGTCATTTTTGTACCTCCGTTTGGTATTCGGAATAGTCTTCAATGTCTCATCACAAACAGATTCCACTTCAACATCACTCGTATAGCAAAACCAAGAATATTCCTCCCAAGCCATGATGCTCGTCACCATTAAGTTCGTCTCAACAAATCCAGTCTTATCTTCTCCATCAGTTGTTAGATCAACATAAGTTGATTTAGAACGATTTCTTTTGGAAAATCTCTTTGAAGCACTCTTTTCCTCACTTGGGATGCTGAAACATTCTTCATCGATTTCTTTCTCAATTTCTTCCTTGTTCATTTTTCTGACTCTCGAAAGTTCTTTCTTCTGTTCTCTGAGAAATTCTAAGTGAGATTGTAAAATTCCAAGAGCTACTTCAACACATTCTTCAGACATTTTATATGAGTTATCAGAAATGTTTCCAATGCAACATAATCTGTACTCAACAATATTTCCTAAAGTATTGGAAGATTGCAAAAAATCTTCTATTTGTTCCGTTGCTAGAACATTTTGTGCTCCACAACTCATAACGAAAGTTTCGTCTTTATCGGTTTTTGTAAAAAAGTACATTTCAACTTCACAGCCTTCATGAACAAATTTGACTTCAAATAGTTCTGAGTACTTCTTTTTATACAGATCCATAACTTTCTCACAGAGGGTTTCGCAACTTTAAACATGAAAAAGAAATTGTTTAATAATGCTGGACTAAGTGATAATCATCATGAAAATATCCTACCTGATTGAAGAAAACAAAGGACTTTCTGGAAATTTCTCATCGATGAATTTTATATTGACTGTAAGATTCACGAGAGAATATTCCTTTAAAATTTCGTTGACTCGATCGATGAACGCTTTTTTTGAACTTTTCACAACGACTGCTAAACATTCGGTGCAAATTCTAATTAGCAAGCGAAATATTAATTTCTATTGACTTTTTAATATAATTTGCCAGTGATTTACAAACCTTTCTTTAATATCGGAATCTAGAGACAAATCTAAGTTAACCAAGATGTGTCCCTGGTCCCAATTCAAAACAATGGTGATTTCTTTCTCGTGATTATTTTGTGATTCCTTTTCGTCATCATCATTAATCCATGATTCTAAGATGTATATCAATGACTCAACAACTGATTTAATACTTTCCATTGCTGTTATAACTATAGAACTACTAAAATTAGTGAATTAATATTCTAAATAAACTCAGCAAGTGTTTGCAAGCAAACAACAATTACACAAATGATGCAAAACTTTTCGGGGGTACAAAACTTTTTGCATCTTTATTATAAAAACAAAACAACAAAATTTCAATTTTTTTTACATTTCTGAATTTATTAAAATGTTGCCTGATCAATATAAAACTTTTCATGAAAGTTTCATGATAAATAATAATGGAACAACTGCTTTTGACACATTTCTTTTTATCGTTCCTTCGAGCTTTGCAATTTTTTATACAATAACAATAGCAGGAATTTTAAAAATCAGTTTGAATAATGTTCCAATTCGGTTTCTTGTTGAATTCTTTACGACATGTGTGAGTCTCATATTATATCTTACAGTGTTTAGTGATGCCATAAGTCAAATAGTACTTACTCTACTCATCATTACAATTCCAATGGCTGTAAGACAACTTCAAGCAAAATTCCATCTCACACCATTTGTTCAAATACCGTCAGTTCATCCTGACTTTATTACAGTCGGGAGATCGGTAATAAGTCTTATAACTGCTGTTTGTATTCTTGCTGTGGACTTTCAATGCTTTCCAAGAAAACTAGCGAAAACTGAAAAGTTTGGCTTTGGTAAAATTGATTTTTGACATAAAAAAGTTCAAGGATTTTATAGATTTTTTATTTTAGGTCTTATGGACGTTGGCGTTGGTTTATTTGTCTTCAGTAACGGAATCATTGTTAAACCATCAGCATCGGCATTTAGTAAAAAGAAGTTTCAAAAGCTTCTTGTTGGTTGTTTCCCTTTATTTATTTTGGGATTTTCACGTTTTCTCGTGACAAAAGAAATTAATTATCAAGAACATGTCACGGAGTATGGGGTTCATTGGAATTTCTTCATAACATTGGCTGTAACGAAAATAATTGGAACAGTTATCGAAGGATTTCTTAAAACAACAGATCAAATCAAGTACGCGGCATTAAGTGTTGTTATACTTCATGAGACATTCCTACAGCTTGGATTATCAAACTACATCTTGGATGATAATATCACAAGAGATCATCTGATATCAGCTAATCGTGAAGGGATTTTTTCAATTCCCGGTTATGTCGCTCTCTATTTGGCATCGATTTATATTGGAACTCTTTTGAAATCTGATGGACGTGAGTCGATGAAAGCAAGAGACGTCATTCAAAAGGCTGGAAAGTTATTCATCATTTCATTATTCTGTTGGAAGATGATTTATGTATGCAATGGAATGTTTGGTGTGTCAAGACGAACAGCAAATATGGGATATAATTTCTGGGTACTTGCAATCGGATGTTTGATGTTTTCACTCTTCATGTTCACAGAAATTTACATTTACTACACAAACTTTAATCGTCCACAATGGCAACAAGTGGAACCCAACAATAAATCTCAACTTGATGTGCCAGACTTTCATGTTCCGTATGTTCCACTCATCCTTCAAGCCATCAATTATAATGGACTTGCATTCTTTCTTATCGCTAATCTCTTCACTGGAATCGTAAATATTTGCTTTCAAACGATGTTATTAAATACACCATTAAGTGTAATCATCATCACAATTTATACACTTCTCTTGCAACTTGTTATGGTTTTTCTATTTATTAACAAAATTAAGCTGAAAATTTGGTAAGAAAAATCAATCAATCGGACAAATCCAGTGATAATGTTAATCTATTGACTTTACTCATACAAAAAAGTATCAAGAGAAATAAATGTTTTTTATTCTTCTTTTTTATAAAAAAAAAGCGAATTTTATTTCATTTTCACAGCTCATCATGTTGACTTTCTTTATTTGACGATTTCTTTACAAATTCTTTATAATCTGAATGGTTTATGACTGCATCAGCAGCTTTCTTAACTAGTCTTTCAAACTCATCAACTTCGAAAGAAAAGTTTTTGAACTTTGCGTGGCTTCCATCTTCGTAATCAGATTCACTTGCCTCGAGTAAACTTTCATCTTCCCAAGTAATGTAATTAACACCTCGTAGTCTTGCTAGATCTTTGTAACAATTTGGATCTTCACAATTGTATAACTCAAAGAGTGTTGCCCATTTTGGTAAGAAAAGTAGATGAGTTAATCCAGCACCATGAATTCCAATGAAGATGTCAGTATTTCTTGTGATCTTTAACTGATCTTCGAATGAAATGTTCTTCGCAAAATTCACTCGTTTCACAACATAATCACTGTTTGATGAGATTCTTTTTAAGAGTTTCTTTTCATTACGAACTTTTCTGTATTTCGTTTCACGAGAGAGAAAAGTTATTCTGAGTTTTGATTTCATTTCCACTGGATGTTGTTTAATCTGGAGACGATGAAGAACATGCTCGGCAAATGCATGGAACAATCCACTGTTTTCGCAACCATTAATCTTATGAAGAAAGTTATTAACAGAATAAGATATTAACAATATTAAAATTACTCACCAATGGAGTGTTGTAGTAAAGACCAAAAATCATCCTTGGAAGTAATGGAAAAACGAGATTCTTAAAGCAAACAACTTTACCACGATATGTATTTAAATCCCAAATAGGATTTTCTGAAAATACTTCAAATGCACGTGAGAATGGTGATGAGTAAATGTAAGATTCCCAAATAAGAATATTAACGTCAGACGAGAAAGCGCCAGGATGTGTAAAGTTTACATGTTGTGAAGCATAAAGATTGAAGAAATCACAGAAATGATGATACATGTTGTATGTTGAATCAATTTTCATGATGTATGTTGGTTTATCGATCACAACATCACACAATTCATCTTCAATTGGTCGCTTCGATAAAGATTCAAAGTATCTCAATTCAGGTCCCCACGATTGCAACGCTGACAAATGTTCAGTTTGCTCATTAAATTCCTTTTCATTGAATTTACAAAAGCCACCAATTTCACCCTGTTTTAAAACATCTGTTGCATATCTCAACGGTTCTTTACGATTTATTAAGTTTGTGAAGTTGAGCATGAGATTTCTTCCTCGACAAAATCGAAGATATTTTGAACATTCAAGTGATGAATCAGTGATAAACGTTGGCTCACAATAAACTTTTAATTCTTGAAGCTGTTGCTTTACAAAACCTTGAAAGAAAAATCAAAACAGTGATGAAGACCTTCAAAATTTCTTTCTTTTTCTTTACCAAAATCGGCTTGGGCGTAAAAAACCTCAAATTGTGCTTTTTTACTTTCAACGTAACCAGTGTGATTTCCTGGACATTTATGAGTATATAAAGGATTTTTACAATTATATTCATATCCCCAACATACTTCACGATCATATCTTTCGCTACTTAAGAATTCCTTGTAAACTTTATTGCTACTTTGATTGACTTTCTTTGCAAATTCAGGTACTTTATTAAAATATTGAGATAAATGATTTTCTGGTAGGTCGATGTCGATTATAAATTCATTGACATCACTAAAATCTTCACATTTAAGACAATTAACAAGATAAACTAATAAAATTAAGTACAAAAAATTCATTTTTACAAGAAGGAAATGTTTTGTGTAAAACGAGCACTACAAGCAGGCTTAAAAAACATGACTTGAAGGTACACTGTTAAAAATGTACAAGCAACAAGTGTTGGGATGCTGTGAGTTGCATATGTTCAAGGGGCATTTATTTTTAGTTTTACGGGAAATCCAATAATCGGGTGAGAATTGTTAAAATTATCAAAGATCAATCAAATATGACATTTTATTATTTCAGAAACTCTTTCCACTTGTTAACGAAGCTTTGACAACAAAATCACGTGAAAATAGTGAACTTCAAGTCCAACTTTCAGAGATTAATTTAAGATTCAACGCGGAATTCCAAGTGAACAATTCAAGAATTCGTCGAATCTTGTAAATTGCGTATGCTTCGGAAGTTTATAATTTTCTTTCAAAGAACTTCGTGCGTCTTTATAAAAACATGAATGCATAATTTGAAAGCTATCTCAAACTCTACTTGTTTTTAATTGAAAATATGAAAAATCTTATTTATTCTCTCACTCTCTCAATTTGACATTGAATTAACGAATGATAAAATTGAGGTAATGAACTAAGAAACCCGTGATTATGGTAAATTGATTATAATTACATTATTATGCCAGCCATCAACTACATATCTAGATAGCTGATGGTCATAAAAACGTACCAGCTTCCCTTCATTAAATTAAACCATTTTATTACTTAAGAAAATGTTTTGATTCAATGAAAAATTAAAGTGTGAAGAAATCAATGAAATTTTCATATCGTCTATCTGTTGTGATCATCATTAATCTTATGAGCAACATTTCAAAGAGAAAATGAGCTGACTTAATTGTAATTTTCACAGTTTGTTTGAATATTACTTCAGGAACAAATAAAAATTTTTAGGGTCTGTTGAATTTAAGAAATTACACAATTTATTGATTTCATGACTCTCAACTTTACAATTTCTTTATAAATAAATAACACTTTAGATTGATAATGAAGAGTTAATAATCTTAAAATTTATTTAATATCATGAAATTCCTCAAACTGAAATTTAAATATATTTACAATGCATGAAATCAATGAGACAACAATGCTCATTCAATTGCTTATTATTACTGAATGTTCAGTACATATTGTAATGATAAATGTTTTCCAGGTGGCTCCGAAAATTTCTTCACTGCCAATAAATAAACGTAGTGAGTTTTTGCAATCATCTTCGGTTGAAATTTCCCTGATTGACGCAAGAAGGTTTTTAAAATTGATAATTGTTTAAGCGTTTTAAGCTTTTTCAAGTCACAACAAATGCAATTGATGGAACATGCATGGAAAATGACTTACAAAATTGAAATGAACTCATAACTCAACCGAAGATTGTTTAAAAATTTAAAGATATTCATTGAATAATCAGTTATGGTTAACTCCCTAAGTTGAACCTCCGACATTAGGGAAAGAAAGTTTTTTTTTTGTTGTTTGTGGCTTGTTTGAGTTAATCTCAAAGCTGAACACTGCAGGAAACCAACACAATTCACAATCATTCTTTTGGGGTCAAAATTTGATGTTGAAATTTAAAAATTTCCTGTCAATATTTTGTTGATAATCAAACATGATACTGGTGTTAGATAATTTTTGGAGCTTTCTTTCACTCATAGTTAATTATAATTATAATTAGTAGTCAACACCAGCTTTATGGCATTGTACAGTGAGAATGTCTCATGAGATTCAACTGCATTGACCATGAAACTTAATCTTGAAATCACGAAAAGTTTCCGTTTTAGTTGCACTGTCTGTTAGCTTCTTGTTGGTTTGGTCAGCATTTATGTGGACGTTAAGAAATGTCGTCAATATTCTAAATCTGCTGAATTGCCGGTTCTTTAATTTCAATATAAAATTCTTCCATTCCACATTTGATATTTTAAATGTTGTTGACCTTAAAATTAAATTAGAATTAAATTTGAGATCAACAAGGAGTTGGAATTGAAGAACTTTTCATGAATTCATTTCATCGAAGTTGTTTGCAATTAATAAAGTGGAAATGATGGCAAAAGGTGAAAATGATAAATTTCTTTATCAGCTTTCACATCTCTCGTGTGTGGCATGTGCTTCATAACTTCAAGTGACATAAATGACTAAAAACAACGATGAACGATTGTGTCGAACATGAATGACATTTCCTAATATTCCTGATGACAATAATCTCAGATCTTGAGCTTTGATCAGATCTTGTCGCAACATTTAATGTTCGATTTCAGCTTGTTAATCATTTCAATTACATTTTCAACTTCTAATAGCTTTTCTCTCTTCAGTCACGATTAAAGTTTCGTTGAAAAGAAGTCAACGAAATAGAAAAACGAAATTTGAGACGACGAATTGAAGTTTTCATTGTTTGAAGCTCATAAAATTTGACTCGTGTCGGATATTTGATGATCAAACTGTGATGACATTGACCTTGTTGTAATAAGACAACCACAGTGGTTATAATTAATATCTTTTTAACTTAACTTCTGCCGGATTTGTATAATCATATAGCAAATGGTAGATATCAGAGAATATTTCATGATAATTTAAGTTTTTATTTCCTTTTCCTTTTTCAATTAAATCTAATCGATTTGTGTATAACATAAAAACCAATTTATTTAATTTTGACAATGTTCCGACTTACAAATACTTACTTTTTCAAGATCACATTGTTTCAGACGAAAACAATGTTGGCTGGTGTTGCATTTTACTTTTCAATGCGACTCTTTTTGTTCAATTTAACATAATTTCCATGATCCATTGTGGACATTCTTCAATTTTTTATGAATTTCAGAATCGTGACTTGCACATTCTTTTTATATTTCTTATTTAACACAATGAGAAACGCGATTAATTGTTTGCGCTAATTGAATTAAAAAAGAAACGTCCTTAGAATTCTTTTATTAATTATTTTGACATTTCACAGGAATTTTCTTTTGACCGTGAAAAGGCGCATTTGTTATTCTACTCAAATTATTCTACTTCACAATGATTAAGTAAGACTTAAGTGTAAGTCTTGCAATTATAGTATTAATTATATATTCTAATTAAAACAAAATGAACAATCGATGGTTTCAAAGAACTTATCTGTTGGTTGTGAATGCTTTTTAATGGAAACCTTAATTATAGTTTTAAGACAATCTATCTAATAAGTTCCCCTTGACAGTTTCAACTCAATCATCACTTCTTATCTTGCCTGGAGGGTTTTTCGTGCAATCAACGAATTTCCATGCCATCGGAACTCGACCTTTGTTGGGATCGTCTAGCAATGGAAAAACTCGATGTGCTACATCAATATCATGAGGCTTACATCCATAACAAGTATCGCTTATTTTAAGCACAACTGATCCACGCTTTCCGCTCACTTTTACACAATATGATTCCGAACAATAAGGATGCTTATTTGGATTCGTTACATTCACTGGTAGTTTCATGAAAAATCTCGACAACGCAGCCACATGGAATGGATCTTTCTTTGATTTTTCAAGCGCACAAGAGCCGTGATTTCCGTGCCATTCATAATAAAATGTTATGTCACCTTTGTAGCTTTGACTATTGCTTTGAATTATCAAACATCCAATTACCATCAGAGGTAAGAAATGAATGAGATTTCCAAAATTAAATCTATGAAATAAAAATGGAGCATTAAGAAGCTTAACAATCTGATAATAAGATTAATGTTGAAACTGTGCCACCACTCCCACTACAACACTTCTCCATGTCTTAAGTGGATTATAAAATCTGCACGTGTATCAAACGCTAATGAACTCACTTACCTTATTGACATTCCAATCACTTAACAACCTCACTTCACAAAATCTTTTCAATTATTTATCATAGATTTGAAGTCTGCGATCGTGTCAATGAAACTGATCAAGAAATTCTTGACATTGGCGTATTTATATAAAAATTCTTATCGTAAGAGTCTCTTAAGAGCACGAAGAAAATTTGGAAGTGTCTTGATTATCATTTAAGTGATCGTTTGTTTAGATTTTAAATGCTTTCAGGTGTTAAACAAAATATTCTCAAATTTTATTAAATAATCCGATAGTTTTACATTCTTCATTCTTATTTACGATTGTAAAATATATTCAAGCCAAAATTCACGAGAAAAAGGCATCGTAAAATAAAATTGACTTTAATGTAAACAGATATCAATGCGAACTTCGAAGATTAGTTAATAATTGCAAATGAATGGAACCATCAATTGAGAAATTTTTAAAATTTGGTAACAAAAATATGAGTTTCAAAGGTGGCACGGAAAGTAAATATTTGAATTTCTAAATCACCCTACAATTATTCGTCAATTACATTATTTTCCCATTATGGCATATAAAACGATCTCAATGGTAACATTGTAATTACAAAATCTATTCAATGCTTTAGTTTTCGTTCGGGTGTGAGCAAAGCATCATCATGATGTCGTTACATTTATGGAGAATTTCAATTATAGCAATCACTTTGATGATTGATTTTTCATGCGAAAAGGTAAGGTTTGATTAATTGTGATGACTTAAACAATAAAAATGACTTTTTCTTCATTCAGCATCTCGGTTTTTACTTCTCAGACTTCAATTTCACCTTCAATCCTAAATACATGAATATTTCGGTTGATATGTCAATTTATAAGACGAACACAAAAAGGCATCCAGTCTATCTCGTGCCGGAAACAACAATTGAGATATTCGAGGATATTCCAAAACTTCATGTAAGTTACAATCGATCATTTCGTTAATTATATTTTTATTGTAATGAAAACTTCAATCATTGACAGATTGTTTTGATTGCTAAAGATTTGAAGACGGGGAAGATTCTTGCTGATCGAACGGTTGACTTTTGCGACATCAGTAAACTGATAAATTCAAATGCCGTCTTTCACTCATTAATGCATCATTTATTGGACACTCTAAAATTTGCTCTTAAATGTCCATTCAAACAAGTAAATTTACAAAATTATTTTAAAGAAAGGAGAAAAAAAACGTTAATGATGACTGCAATTATTTTCAGGGGATTTACAAAGTGAAAGAACATCACATGCCCAATTATATTGTCCCTGGGTTGATGCATTTACATGATAGATACTTAAACATACAGAAGATTCGAACAAGATTGGATGAGCATATCACAACAATCTTCGAGTCGTCTTATGTGACTGAAGTTTGCGAGTTTGATAACTGATGATGAATGTCATAAATTGATTTATATGAAATGTGACGTAATAAATGTCAGTGAAAGGTTAATCGATTTAAAGCTTTGGAAGTAGCTAATAACTTTATTTCATGCATCGTCCCCTTTCATTTTCATTGGATCGTAAGTTACAATCATTTCATAAACTGATTTACAATCGGATGCAAAACACGTTCCCACGAATTCGATGAACTTTCGATATGTCTCAGTTTCAGTTAATGAAATAAAACTTTTAGGCCGTGAAGTATTCTGAAGAGTTATGGGAATGAAAAAATGACTCAACGTCATTAATCGATATCGTTTTTTAAGGAAGCACTGAAAGCATCAATTTCACGGCTGATGATTATTAATTTCTCTTCACTGCTGATCAAAAATTGCAATATAAAAGATTGTCTCAATTTGAATAATGTTTTGGGCTCTTCATGGTGTGTTTGAGGCAGGTAATCGATGTTCTTTTTTTTATTCAATTGTAATCGCTTAAGCTTCGTGTGTTCAAAAAAGCTTTATTAATGCAGCAACCGTTGTTGTTGTAATATTTTAATTCATGGGAGAAATTATAAGAAATCTATTTATTGGAGAAATTCGTGAATATTTGCTGTTGTTAATGCTAATATCAGTTTGTAAAAATTATTCATGATATTTCAAGCATTTGTTATGTGAATTTCTGAAAGCTTTCATCGTGTTTTTCATGATATTTAGATAACAATTACGAACATGTTATCTGCTTGATTAATTTGTTTTATTAATTTAAATAATTAATCATGCTTTTCTCATAATGTCAAAGAATTGCGAGATTGTTAAGTCACGATGACAAACAATGAGAAGATTGAAAAGAATGCGCTCAATATAACATGAAATTATGTTGTGTCATGTAAAAGGCAAAGGCAACAGAGCTGAAAAGTGTTTGATGATCTCAACAAGAACCAGAACGTGTGAATGAAACATGGAAGTTGATTTATCACGATTCACCATCATCTTCAACCTGATTATCGTTGCACGAATAAATTCTTTCATTTAACTTAAAATTTTTCACGCAGGTATTAAGCATGAAGCCGTTTTTTCTATTTAATGAAATGTTTAAGTGGATCGTTATAAATTTTGTTATTTATTACTAACAACCAACTTCAACGGAAGTCAAATTAAGAGAGAACGATATTAATTATAGCACCGCGGTTGTCTTTTACGTAGCAAGGTCAAAATCATCACAGTTTGATCATCAAATATCCGACACGAGTCAAATTTTATGAGCTTCAAACAATGAAAACTTCAATTCGTCGTCTCAAATTTCGTTTTTCTATTTCGTTGACTTCTTTTCAACGAAACTTTAATCGTGACTGAAGAGAGAAAAGCTATTAGAAGTTGAACATGTAATTGAAATGATTAACAAGCTGAAATCGAACATTAAATGTTGCGACAAGATCTGATCAAAGCTCAAGATCTGAGATTATTGTCATCAGGAATATTAGGAAATGTCATTCATGTTCGACACAATCGTTCATCGTTGTTTTTAGTCATTTATGTCACTTGAAGTTATGAAGCACATGCCACACACGAGAGATGTGAAAGCTGATAAAGAAATTTATCATTCTCACCTTTTGCCATCATTTCAAATTTGTTAATTGCGAACAACTTCGATGAAATGAATTCATGAAAAGTTCTTCAATTCTCAACTTCTTGTTGATCTAAAAAATGTTTTTTATTGAATAAAAATAATTCAACATTTTAAGGTCATCAACATTTAAAATATCAAATATGGAATGGAAGAATTTTATATTGAAATTAAAGAACCGGCAATTCAGCAGATTTAGAATATTGACGACATTTCTTAACGTCCACACAAATGCTGACCAAACCAACAAGAAGCTAGCAGACAGTGAAACCAAAACGGAAACTTTTCGTGATTTCAAGATTAAGTTTCATGGTCAATGCAGTTGAATCTCATGAGACATTCTCACTGTACAATGTCATAAAACATGTTTCGAGTTTCATTTAATGTTTACTAAATCACTGAAGTTATAAAATAAAACCTTCAGACTTATGAACTAAGCGATAAGAATGGATCGATGAGTTAATAATTTAATTTTTTTTATGTGAGAGTAATTGCGGTTCTGCAACTTTTACATCACTGAAGCAGAAGTTTCGATCCAGTTTCAGTCGAAAATAAATTGAAAGAAGCTTCTGCAAGTGCAGTCGTTTATCAACTTCTTGTGAATTGGCTTGTAAAAAACCTTCACAATTTTTTAGAATGTTTCGCTTGTTCTTGATTTATTTTATAATTTTTCAAATATTCTTTAAGGAGTTTTTAATAAGAACCTTTAAAATTTACCTGCACTGCAAATGCAGATTGACAACAGTCAAGAGATTACTAACAGTTGTTTGTCGTTTGCAGCAATACCTAAACCAGCTTATGATTGAAATATTTACATCCAGACAAAGCTAATTTAATATTTTCCAATCCAACTGTCACGAGATCATTAAGTGTTCAAGATCCAGATAGACGAGTAAAATTTTAATTTAAAAGATTCACTTAAAGATACCAAGGATAAGCGTTCATGTTAATTTTTAATGATTTTAAACTTCACAGCCTACAGTGGAAAAAATTATGTTTTAAGGTTTAACAATAACAATTATTTTTGGAGGTTTTATGAAGAAATTGTCATGAAAAAGTTATTCTCGTTATTAATTTTATCTGCCCACGCCATCCATCATGGATAGTTGTTGTGCAATCTTCAACGTCAGATTTTGACCCCAAAGGAATGACGATGAACTTTTGTGATTTCCTGCGGTGTTTAACTTTGAGAATAACTTGAACAAGTAACAAACAACAGAAAACTTTCTTTCCTCAATGTCGGAGGTTCAACTTAGGGAGTTCCATAACTGATTATTCAATGAATATCTTTAATGTTTTTAAACAATCTTAGATTGAGTTATGAATTTTATGACGATGAATCAATTAGTTATTTACGAGTCTCTCATTCATACTTCATTCTCCATGCTTCAATGATGAAAGAGTTGCATTTACTGTGACTTTTTGAGATTCCAGAAACTCATTTAAAAAAAACTTCCATTAATTAGTGAAAAATTCATCCGAAGGAGATTTCAAAACCAAAAAACTTTTGTTAACTAAAAACATGGTGAACATTTATCATTCGTGATTAGCATTAAGCTGAATTTTTAATTTCTTATTTGCAGTTAAATTAGGAAGTTTGAGGATTAAGATTTAGTTAAATTTGTTCAATTAAAAATGAAACAAGATTGAAACATTCAACAACGCATTGTTGGATTGTTGAATGTTTCATGTCGAGAGAGCTTTTCGCACATGAATTTTAATTAATCAAGTGAAGATGTTCGTGTGATTTCTTAAGATAACATTGTTGACTGCATTTAATAATCATAATTTCTCATTGCGTCAAATTGTGTCACTCGGCTGTCCAATTAACGTTAAAGTCACGCATGAAGAAGAATTAAATAAATTGCGTAACATTGAACGGAGGAAAACTTTTCTTAATCACAGCGGGTATTAAATTTTTAAGATTAATGATGATCGAGCTCAATAAAACTAGTACATGGACAGTGCACTCAATTCCATTATTCACACTTACTTATTGAATTAAACTTAAAGGAACATTTAATTGTCCATCATAATACATATTTTCGCAATGATTTTCCTTCAAAACCGCAACGACTTCTCAAATCGAATTCGATTAACTTCAATCTCATACGCAATTGTTATAAATTGTCTCAACAATGGTAATGAAACAGAAAACTAAACAATCGAGCCACATACTGCTTATTGTCCACTGAACATCAACATTTACAACCTTGGTAGTAAAATTTTTATCATTTTCTATTCATTCCTTGGATCGAAGGTTTTGAAGTATCCAAAATATCCAACAGCTTTCTTGCTCTCATCTATTGCAAAATAAACATATTTAACAAAGTCGAGAAACGTGCATGATATAAAATGGAAAAGACCAGCAGCAATAACTGAGATCGCGTTGATTATCTGAGAATGATTTTTAATAAATTGAAGTCAAAGGTGAAAGTTCTGCGGAACAACCGCAAATCATCATTTAAGCTTTTCATTCTCATTTAAAAATATTGCAATATAAATTTATCATTTTGATAGTTCGATTGACTTATTATAGTTAAAAGACTTTCATAACAATGCAGATTACGGATATATTAATAAAGAAATGAAATTTAATTTAAATTCTTTTATCAAATCACGACAAGGAATTTAGCAGTCCAATTAAATCATTGGTTGAATGAATTTAGTTTTAATCATAATTTTGAACACGCGGTTTGTATTCACGGACGGAATCTTCAATCATTGCTTTCTGGAATTTAACTGTTGAGTCATTGCTTTCGTTTTTGTTCTTTGATTTCTGATGATGTTGCATCAATAGTTGAATTCGACTTTTAACCGATGAGAGAAGCTTTGAGACTAAATTGAATAATTTTATTTGTAAGAAAGAATATTTAATAAGTTAAATGATTATAAATCTTACGGTCTGTTTCCACGACTAAAGGCATTGGTGGTAAATCAGAATTGAAATCAAGAAGAGGTAGATTCAAATCAGATGTTGTAAATTCCAAGCTTTTGAAAGCATCTTCTTTCCCAACATGACGTAACACATCAAGAATATGTTGTAATGCCAATCTTCGGATAATTAATAGACTTACTAAGACTAAAAAGTAATTAAAAATGAAGTCAAACCTTATCTGAACAATAATTTTTGATTTCTCTGCCATGTCTTTCCTCAAAGCATCAAGCTTCCTATTTTCGCCTTTTACACAATCATTAAGCTTTTTAATCTCATTCATTTTCCTGGTCAGAAGAGAACCATTAACGATTGTTAAAAGCACTTAATTAAGTGAGTTGAATACTTACTCTTCATTAAATATTTCTGGTCGATCATCAAGTATTCGCTCAAGAAAATATTTGAAAACTTCGCTTTTTTCTTTTATTGAGTCACGAATACTTTCTTGCCTTTTCAACAAAAGCTTTTTCTGATTGTTGCCTTCCGATTGTTTTACAAATCTACGGAATTAAATTGAGTTAATTGAATATTTTCATTTATAATTGATAATAAATCAATTTTTATTTCTTCTCATTATGCAATCAAAGAAAAACAAAGAATGCAATATGGAAAATTTTTTGTTTTGCCGCATGAAGAAACTTCAACAGATAATTGAAGGTAAAAGGTTCGGTATGACGATGGAGAACGATAATTATTACGATGATGATGATGATGGGAACTTTCGTTACCCAAAAAGCGCAAATATATAGTACAGAGTTAAATAGCTTCTTAAAGAAGAAAGAAAAAGTCTTGCGAGAAGCATGAAAAATAGTTTCGAAAGATCTGCTGCTCCATTATGATTGTTCATATTTGAAATTGCATGCGGAAAGACTTAATTAAATGCAACAGTGAAAAGAGAAAGAAAGAAACGAAATGAAACAGAATACATTAATTAACTTTTCATAAGACAAGAGTTGAATTTTTGATTTGACTGTGACTAAGTTGAAAGTGAGAAAAATACAAAAATCCGAGACAACTTCCTTCAACGAAACATTTGTTTTAACACCTTGTCGGTGCTTCACTTGACTCGCGTCTCTTAAATTCTTCTTCATCGCCTTTGTTTTCCATATCAGACAGTATTCATCATTTCACGAGCGTTGAATCATTAGAAGCAAGATACATTTCATAATGTCTCACTCATTAGCTATGTATGTAGTCGTACATGCAAACATTACAAGCATACCTTGGGTAGATTTCTTCAACTTTTTCACACAATGTTGCACTTTTCAGCATGTCAATTGTTGGCTCAATTTTATCCATTTTGACTTTAAGACTCGTCATTGATCGAGTATCCCGATCGTATCGAGTACCCGAAAAACTGAAATCTGACTGAACGTGGAAATTATCGAAAAGGTCAAAAGAAATTATTCGAGCTTTCTTACGTCACTTCGAACGAGTTGCTTCACAATCTTTGGATGTTCCTTCAAGATTCGACGATTTTCTTCAATTGTCTTTAAGCGATTGTTGAATTCTTGTTTGGCAACTCTGTTCATTGACTTCAATTTCTTTTCCATTTTCTCCACATCTTGAATTGCTGGGTAACCAATTTTGTGAGTTTGTTTTACCAACATTGTTTGTTCATTCCAATCAGCATTCAAAGCATCAATAACTGGCTGATAATAAAGTGAATCGTGAAGCATTTTATCGATGATTTTCTTGTAGCTGGAGTTCAAGTTTTGAATTGCTCGACAACGTGTTTCGGAATTTTTCAATTCAGCATAAAGTCGCTTCGTGTCACGTTCTTGTTGGAATTCTTTTATATCATAATATCGATTGATTTCCTGTTTATCAGCAGCTTCTTTCTATTTACAAAATATCAAATGTTAATTAATAAATAAATAAATTATGATTTAAGTTTCTTACCAATTTCTGTTCATATTCTCTCAACAATTTATTCCGTTCACCAATCAAAGCATCCAAAGTTGTTTGCTTATGAAATGTTTGTTCTTGAATCTTCTCCAATACTTCATGTGCTAACAAATGACAATACATTCTCTGATATCTCGGTTGATCTCTGAAAATATTCTTCATCCGTTGCATGTCGCCTTTGTAAAGAATGCGAGAAATTTCGCCCTTTTCTTTCACTAATCGCTTTAATGATTCTTTTTGTTGATTTATTTGAATGTTGTCTTGTTCCCTTCGCAAGCCAGCGACTTTATTTGCTTTTCCTGAAAACAAATTAATGCACAAAAATGTCATGAAAGTAGAATCCTAAACTTACGATAAATGCCGCTCAATTTCTCATATTGCGTAATTAAATCATCAGCTGTCCAGAGGGGATCCCGCATGTTATGATTCTTCAAGTATTTCACACCGAAAAGTCCATGAGTTTCACCAGTTCGTGGTTGAATATTTTGTTTTTGCTTTTTCTGATTCATTTTAGTGTAAAACTAATTTTATTGATTAACCACAAGAAACAATGACGAAGTAATGAACTGCGATAATCAAATAAAATGTCAATTCTGATATGCGTATTCGAGCCAAGGTTTCTAAGACCAATCTTCATTTCTGTTTTCTTCATTTCTGTAATATTTATGTAACTTTTAAATCGTTTAGTTTAGTAAGTGATCTTAAACATCACGAAAAACATAAAATTAATTATTTCCAATTCCAAAGTCAATTAACATGAAAATGTTGATCAAAGGTTAACAACGGAGATTCTGTAACAACTAAACAAAACATTCAGGAAAACCTAATCATTAGCAGAAGCTTTAATGCTCAATCAAGTTTTATGATGATCATTTAATTAACTTTCTTCGTTGAATCTTCAGTTTTTAAATTAAGAAATCATGATGATGAATAAAAATATAAATAAAAAGACTATCAGATCTTTTGAAAACATTTTCAAAGCTTTTTATTAATTGATTTAAAAAGTTGTAAAGTTTTATTTAGTCGTATAGTCGCAATATTCTCCCAGTTTCATTATTCATCGAGTCATCTTTACCAAGATATCTTTGTCGATTTGAGTTGATAAATTCCACTTTAACAAAATGTCGGATAAACTTTTTAAAAATTATTGGCTCTTCAAACACAAAATCTTTGATTGCCAAGTATTCCGATGCTCGAACATTGAATTCCTTTCTCATCAAAATTTCACGAGAGTTATCAATTGTCATTATGAAATGCTCATTTGAATTTCTTTCTAATTTAGGATTAGAAATTATGACACTCAGTCCATGACATGTGACGTCTTCATTTGTAGCTGGCACTTCTTCGATAGTTTCTTGAATTGAATCTTCGATGTATAAATTATCAAATCGTCTTTTAGTAAAATAATTCATTCTTGAGCTTGTAGGAAAATCATTTAAAACTTCAAGTTTCTCTGTCAGTTCCAATCTGATGAGATAAAGAATATCTTCAAGAACAATCTTTTTGTTATCTTGTGTAGGATTCAATTTGACTCTTTTGCATTCTTCTTCAGCCCATTCAAGGGTCTTTTGGAAAAGGAACATTTCAGAACAATTAAGCACTTCAAGGCTTAAGATCATCTTTAATAATCTTTTAGTTATCTTTGCAAATTGTTCTTCAATCTCCAACACCTTCATCACATTTTCAATTATAAATCCTCGACAAAATCTCATCAACTGATAGTTTTGTTGTTGATGACTTAAAATCCAATCCAAAATTTCTAGCACATTTGATTCATCGACATTGTTGCAAATGAATTCCGTACAAAAAGCAATAAGTGTTGAATTGTTGTAAGTTTGTGCAACATCGTAAGTTTGCATCATGTTAAGTGGATTCAAATTAACGTCACCGAAATGACAAAATCGTAGAAACTGCTGAAATCCTCGTGGGTTTACGTTGTCAAGTATAATTTTCAAAGAATTTTCATTTCTTTCAACATGTTCGATATAAAATTGTTCACAAGAAATTTTCAAAATTCTTTTGTGAGCAGGAAATTTGATTTCATCAACGATAAAGACAACATCTGGCTCAAAGTTACTTGTAACCATCAGTTGCCTAATCTTCGGTTCAATGTCTTCAATGTGCTTCTTTGTGTTCAAAAAGTAAACAATGTAATATCGACACACAACAAGTTTTTGATGATTCCGGTATCTATCACTATAATTAAACGGATTTAATCGTTTGACTTCTGACCATTTCATTTTGCTTGTCACTTAAATGGCTTTCAAATAAAAACTAAAAAGAAGCAGATGTGAAAACGTTTAATTTTACTTTGTTGTTTGGTTCGTTGATAGATAACAAATTTTGTGATTCATGAGAAAAGTTTTCAAATGATTGACGGATAAGTGATGATTGTGACCAATAGTAATATTTATTTGTAAAGTTTTTTTCTTTTGTGAAATTATTGATTGATATTGAAATTAAAATTGCATGAAAGAAAGTTGTGACAAAACTTAGGAATGATTGAACATTATCTCGTTGATAAGATAACGCGTTGAATGACTCATCGTTGGAGGAGATTCCCTCAATCTTCAACATGAAGTGTGCGGGTATTTCGTTATCTTATCATCAATTCAGTACATACTAGTTTTTAAAATAAACAAACAAACATATTTAAACAATCGCTATGATTCATTATCAAGTTCATTTTAAACATTCCCTTAATTGAGCAGTTCATTATCTAATATCAAACAGTCAATTTAAAGCGATAATCATCGAACTTTAAATACCACGAGGCTTATAGTTTCAGTCATTTAGGTTTGTTTTATCTCTGTGTGTTCATCTCTATGCATGCTTAAACTTTAATTACACGAATACGTACTGCAGACTGAGATTTGAATGAAAATTTAAAGGTCAAAATGTAGATCGATTACTGCAAGTCATGTTTAGATCGCTTGTTGAATGGAACTTGATTCGCGGTTTAATATTTAGATTTAAATCAATTACACAGCTTCCGAACATGGAGATGGCGGGAAGTAATTTAGTGGTAAACAACACACTGTTAACAATAACACTAAAGGAGTAATGACCCAAACAATTCAATTAATATCATTGTCTCTTAACCAACATCAATTTTTTAACGCAAAATAATCATTGAAAGCAAATTGAAAGTGATTTAAATTTGATACATTTTGTGATTGTCATTGCCTGCAGCTAAATTATGAAGAAAGGCAATAACGAAAGGAAATTGTTTATAAAAAATATGTGAGGTAAGATTCATCCGAAATGGGTCATTCATGAATGTAAGTCGATGACTTGAGACTCTCAATGAAAACATTCATCGAGGTAAGGAAAGAAGTGAACATGTTCGTTGATGATGGCACAACGAGAATGTTCAAAGAAAGGCGATAGCATGTTAGTTTGTCATTCTTTCTATTTGAATGTCGATCGCTGATTTGCATTCATGCTTGCAACTTTCTTTCTTCCATAAGGAACAAAATCAATAACAACCGCTGCATGATAAAACTTTCTTTGGGAATATTGAAGTTGATGATTTATTGGCAATAGAAATGAAGTGAAGAAGTGAAGAAGTTTACTCAACGAACGTAAACCTCAAGCCACTCGTAAACTTTTGAATGTGCTAACTTTATGATGTACAATGATAGACGGAAGTCTGAATTTATTTCTTTTCTCGGCGATGTCTTTCAACTTTATGCGATTACGTCATGTGCCATCATTTTTAATTTGCATGAAGCTACTTTTGTCACACTTAATCGACGATGATATCCGTCGCCAATCTAAAAAAAGTGAAATGAAGATGACTCTCGTTCATTCTCTCATCCACAACTCTTTCCCCCTTCTTGTTGCAATGTTGAATTGTTGTTGAATTTGTATTTAAAATTATTAATTTTCTTCTTCTTTATCAAACACGAATTTCTTGTATGCACATTAAACATTGTCAGTGGTTGAAAAGTTTATCGAAACTTTCTTCAACATCAGCTCGTATCGGTGGAAATTCAGAGACTTCCAACTGATGTTGAATACAACACCAGCAGCATCGACTTCAAGTTGAATACAATGGATTAGGTTCGAAGTATTTAAAGGCGAGAAAACCTTCTCTGCTTATTTTCTTTTGTCATTTAATTACCTGAATTGACTGCAGAAGCAAATAAAGTACAACAATCGAATTATATCATTGAATCAATTAAACTATTACATTATCGGACGGTTGAACATGAAATTAGCGGAGCTGAGAAAATATTTAGAAGCCTCCAGCATTCGATACGAGCGATGTTTTCCCATTCAGAATTTCATCATCAACATCATCGATGGCTGGTCGACGGCATCGCAATATTGCACAAAAAAACGAAACTTCAATTCTGATTTGCATTAAATTGTTTGTGAGAATGAGAAGGTAAAGGTTTGAAGTTGCGTAAATAGTCCGCTGATCGTTCATTCGATGAATGTTTCGCATCGTTTGATGCACCATCGCCAGCAACAACAGCACATGCAGAGATGTTCACTTTCTCACGACGTCTCTTCTTCTTATCAGAAGTAATAATAAAAGTTTTTTAATTGGGAATATTCTGTAGTTGCGCTTAGAGAAGTCATTGAGATCGAGAGAGAGAAAGCGAGACTTTTCCTTTTACTTTTCCCATAAACATTTCCTTCACCACATTTTCTAATGACATTGGATTCGTTTCGTTTTACGGTCTCATCTGCAATGCTGCTTACAACGAAATGCAATTTCCATATACCAAAGAAAAGCATTTTAATACGAAACTAACGTGAGATGCTTTATGTATGATAATTGAATATCTACCAATGTAAGTTGAAGCGTGTCGATTCCGATAAAAGTTTCTGTCAGCAGCGAAAGAGAAATTCTTCCGACATTTATCAGTTGCTCTAGACGGTTTTAAATCCCTGCGACCTTCCCAATTATGAAATGGAAAGTAAAATTGACCATTGACGTCACATGATATCTTTTCTAGAAAATTATGATCACAAAACTCTTCTCCCACGTTTATTTAATAATAATATAAAAAAATTACATAATCCACATAATTTAATGTCTGATTATCATTTACGACAACCCTTGAACAAACAATGAAGGAACCAAAAAAAAAATGAATAACCGAAAACAAGATATTAAAGTAGTTCACACATTTTTCATTATTTTTCGCATTGAAGTTTTCATGATCTTTTTATTTTATAATTTTTGAGTTTATAAAGCTTCGCATGGCAGCTTGCGTCAGTGACAATGTTTGACAACTACAATCCATATTGTACGAAGTATCTAAGAATTCCAATTTCCTTAAAAATTCAAAATCACTTCGCTGCTGTTTTAATTATGAATGGAATAAAACAAACATTCAAGCTGCTTACATCTTAGTGTAATCAAGAAATGAGAGAAGTAATTCGAGTTTTAGGACGACACAACAACAGCAAATAAAAATGTCATGAAATGTTGATACTCTCCGTTGAAATTAAAAGTGGAAGGAGGATTTAAATCGTTGAGCTTCTTGATGTTTCAATGCTTCAATGTTTAGATGTTGTTTTATCAATGCAATTATTCATAAGAAGTCGGTGTATTCATGTCGGAATGTTGGAATTCTTTCGGACAATCGTTAGTACAAATTCAAAGTCATAATTATTGAAAAATATTTCAAGAATATTTTTCACAATTTAATGTTGCACAAAAATGTTCAAGCAATTTTTATTGCGTCATTTTAAGTTTTCTTTTCACTCTAATCGAACATGACCAACATAAATTCTTATCACCATCATAATTGCCGAGCATGAAAAATATTTAACAATTTATCTTGATGGGGATCAATATTTTTTTCTTCATAACCCATTAATCCAAATGTTGATTATTTAATTTCAGCGTGACTTACTTAAAACGATCTTTAAGTGGTCATATACACTGAACAAAAGATGTTTTGAAATCGATTCATCATCCAACAATATAACTTTTTTGAAAGGCGAGAAATTGCCGAAAAAACTGTTACATTTAACACCAAGCGACGACTTCAAGCGCCTCAAGCATTTTTCATGAGTGATGTGTGAAATTTATAAGAATAATATTGCAACTTATTTTTCTCTTCCAAGTGGAAAATTGCTTTCAATAAAATTTCTTCTACATGAACGCCTTTGCACTGTTGCAAAATATCGAAAAAATATTTGGGAATGAAGGTTGAACTTCACACTTCGATGAGAGTTGAATGAGGTAAGAGAATTCAATTAAAAGAAAATTAAGTCAACGAGCTTCTTAAGATTTTGTCATTTGTTTGTGTAGTTGATTTGAAACATTTCAAAATTCTCTCGTAAAGATTAAAATCAAAAAGTTTTCTGTGATCATGAGAGGTAGAAAATTCAAAAAAGCACCTAACGATATGGAAATCAGACTTTCTTACACCTCTTACACTCTGCCGACCATCAATTGTTCGCTTTCGTTCACGCCTTTCATTAATGCAATTGAATGCTTCTAATAAAATTGAATAAGAATCATTATACAATTTGAATGAATATGATTATAGTTTATGATTATGATGAAGTGCAATAATGCGATGAGATTTAAACAACAATAAAATCTATTTATTTGCATGTCCAAAAAGTGTAATGAGTTGGTGATGGCGTGGATTTTACTGGGTTAAGAGAGCTTATCGACAATGGAAAGGCTTGTGCAATGGCGGGAGAGATGCTGATGTTTTCGTGTAAACAAAAGAAAATCTTAATGGGCAATAAGCGATATCTTGTTAGCAGCCTAAGGTAATCATTATTCATACTAGCTAATGAATCATGATAACATATTAAAACATAATGCGATATATTATGGTAGATAATTTAGCAATTCATTATGCAATAGAAAAACGTTTGCATTTATTGGGATCCACAGATCGGACAATTTATGCTTAGATCAAGATAAAAAGTAATTGTGGGAATGAGGCTGGAAGATTGTAATGATGACATATTTTTCATGCAAATTTAAATTGTGAATCATCACTTTATAGAAAATAACAAAATAATTAAAGCTCGTTCATTAATTACTTGAAAGTAAACAAAAAGTGAATGACTTTGAAGTATAAGAAAAAAAAATTACAACTTTTTCTCAAAGAATAGTTTAAAAGAAAAATAATCTGATATAATGAGAATTTATTTGATAGCATGCTGCATTCAGTACAATATAAAATTCTTATTTATTGTATAATTAAGTCATAGGTTTCATTCGTGAAGATATCAAGTACAACATCAACTTTTACTGATTCATTCTCCATTCACTTTCGATTTCATTCTTCAAGTCTCGACGTTGTATCTTCTCGTGGTACTCGTTGTGACCTTTTTTGACGTAGCAAACCAACTTCTTCTCCTATACATGTTTCTTCTCTATAGCGCTCGTGTCAAACTCTCAGCTAACTCTCTCAATTCTTCCATTCAAACCTAGACAAACGTTGCAAATTCATTTTTTTACGAAAACATCGAGAGAAGCACAATTACTTCTTCTTGCATTGTGTTTGCCTTCTTTCATTTATATTTTATGAGATTTTTTATTTTATTTTCATTTCGTTTTCAATCCACCTCATGAGGCGACTCAGTTTTTGTCTTATTCTTATGTTGCAGGCGGTCGTGCGAAGACGTTTATTTAAAACTCGGAATTAATAATTTTATTTGTAAATATCGAAAATTAACTTCATTAACAAAGAAGGAAAAAAAGTTTGGAGAAATTTAATTCGACATTTAAATTAAAGGAAGGAAAAATAATTTGTTTGAACAAAAGTTCAACAGTAAACGTTGAATTAAAAAAAGTCAAATGAAAAACTAGTTTCCAACAAAAGAAATAAATTTTAATTGTGAATAATTTGTTTCGTGAGAAAAAGATTCAAGCAAAAGAGATTTAAAGTGAGTCAAGGATTCGTCTCAAAATAAGCACATCGAAGAATCTCAGTTTATAGACGAGAAAAGCTCAATAATCGATCAGACCTCGCAACTGGAATTTTATTTTGGATAAATTGATGATCTTTGCATATTAAGGTAAGTTTCTTCGAAAAGTTGATTAAAGTTTGTTGATATGAGCTGTAAAGTTAGTGATGGTTATCTAATGAGAAAGTCACACGCTCTGTCGTAAAAGCTTCTCAAATAATATCTCACCTAGACCACATATGAAGTCTAATTAGGAGCTAATGAAAGTGAACACCAATTATAAACAATAAATAAATCCTCTAAAGGCTTGATTAATAGCCATGGCAATGTAACGACGTAGCCCACCTCAGATTGCTTTTCACTTTCTTCTTCACCTTCTTCTTCTCAACAATCCGCAAAACCACGAAAAGAATGTCTGTTAATCACGACAAGAAATTTCAAGCCACACAATGCTCATCTTCAACATCTTCCTTCCTGCTGTTTTCTGCAGTCACATAACAATACGTAACGCTGTGAGTTATTCAATGAAAATTCTTCTTAATTTACTGCCAAACAACCGCTCGAATTCACGACATCGTCATCTTCATCACATTTCATTTTTTCTTGCTTCAAACTATCAATTAAATTAAACAAAAAAAAACCATTTCTCTTCAGGAGGTTAGACGGTTAGAAGAGAAAAAAAGGTTTAATGTTTAAGGAGAAAAGAAACTTTTTCAACCACAAATTCGTGGCGCTAATTTATCACCAACATGATTTTTTGTTCATTTGTTAAATTACAAGTATCTTAAATGAAATCGACAAAGTCTCATAGCGATAATGACTTAGTCGTGCGAGATGTAAAATGGAAGAATTCATTTCAATCCCACAACTGCAATAACTTCAGATCTTGATAATTCTTTGATCTTCAAATGAGTTTTATCATGGATACTAAACAACTAATGACAAAACTTTAATTTTAATAAACTTATAGTCAAATTTCATTCCCAAATATCATTCCACACATTTTATCTTTGTTGATTTCATCCTGATTTACCATAAATCGCTTTTTAGCTCTTGGTCGAATGAATAAGAGTATCATTTTTATATTCATTTAATCACCGGTTTTTTGAAATTGATTTGCAAAACAGTTTGCATCGAAACACTTAAATGGTAGTCTCAAGATTTCAATGGATCAGATGTCGTTTTCTTTGCTAAATTTCGTATAATCAAAATTTCTATGATGGTTAAATGATAGATAATTGAAACTTGAAGCATTTCCCAATCAACTTCGAACTTTTTCCCAAACAATTTTGACTCGTCATACATTTTTAATGATCTTCTTAGCTGGGGACGATTTTATTTTTATTTTATTTTGTGCCGTGTTTTGAAAAGGTGTTGTTTACACGAAAGTATTGTTTATGTAACTTCTGCCTGGTAGAAAATGAAGATTTTAAGATTCCAGTCAACGATATAAAATAAGAGAAGATCATGCAGAAATAAAAAATGTTATTTATACTTTTGCCGCATTTGAATCTGGTGCGAATACGATGATGAATCACAAAATCCGGAAATTTAAATGTTGAAATAGACAAGAAAAGTCTCAATGTTGCTGCATTGGGTTAAATTACCAAAATAAAAACTCTTTATTCATGAGAATGCAAAATAATATTAATAATGTGGTGATGCCTGATGGACTGAAGTCTACATTAAATAAGCAATCATCTCATGCGGTTAGTGAAAAGACTGCTGGAGAAAAAATCGATTAATTTCCAACGATAGTTTCAAGTTCGTTCAACGTGAAATTAGATCAAACAAACGAATCAGACAACACCGAGTCAATGAAGATGAGGTGATTGTTGCTTAGATGAAAAATTATGTAAAAAATGAAAGATTAATAGTTTGATGTTTTCTGGTGTAAAGCAACATCATGTTAAAGAGAAAGAAAGGCACTCGATCGTCAACAAAAAATGTTTGTTGTATGTGAGAGAAATTCTTTGATGTGAGATGATGCGAAGATATGATGACAAAGTCGTGATAATAAAACCTGTAAATTAATAATCAAGCAAAACTTTACATGAGAAAATAGACATTAAACTGTTTCAATTTCATCTTTTAGTGTAATTGACGTTATTACGTTAAGCGTAACTGTCATTTCCGTAGTTCATCATCAAATCAGTTTCTGTCGAATTGCATCATTGTTGAATTAAATTTTCATAAGTTTTTGGCAATGACTTGACATAATCTTTTCCCTCCATTGAATCTGATTCAGCTTAACGAAGAATGTCATGACAGTTGCTCAACACTTTCTTTTCGATTATGCAATCGTTGAAGATGTTTTATTGGAACACTTAGCGAGGGTGGAGAATCTTATAAAAATACTTAAAATGACATAAAATATGGTTAATAAATATTTCTTTGACATTCAACATGAGGCGACAATATTTTAAGAAAGAAAGAGATTTTGCAAAGTTTTTAAATTGTTTATTTTTGAGCATCAGACATCACACAACGACATTCATTACATCGCGATCACATGCTATTGACATAAATTTCTCACGCATTAAGCAGAAGCACTTAAATGAATCTCACGTTAAGGAAGAAGCTCGAGCGAATGGGTCGATGAAAATAAAATGATGCAATTAATATTTCATACCGCAATGAGCGGCCGATTCAGTGAACCATGACTTGCTGAGGTTAAATCATTTCATGAGCCTCTTGAAGATTCTAAATTGTGGTCAATTGCCGGGGTATTGTTCAACAGTTAATCGGAGATATTTTGAGTTTCGTTTTTTTTTGGGTCGCTAAAATTAACCCACGTTGTGTTGAATCTGAAGAGCAAAATCATCAAAATTTTATCTCTTTTACTCACAAACTTTTAGCATTTAGAGCGATATTTAAATCAAAATCTGCACGTTTCTATTATTGTCTTTTCATTCCACTCGAAAACATGAAATCTTGAAGTATTTATCAATTATACCTGTAACAGTTTAGTTTAATCGATTTCTAGAATAACAAAAAATCTCCCACGGTAATCTGAAGTTTTAATGCTTTTTGAATATTTGAAATAAAAAATGAAGATCAATCGTGCTGAAAAGTGATATTATTTTAAGTTTTAGATCATAAGTAATGGCAAGTGAAGTTTAAAATATTTATTGGGATTTTTTTAAAAATTCATAGAACTTGCAAATTGCACTGAAATTAGTCAGAATGAACTTTTCATCTTGAAGTATTTAAATTAAATTATATTTTTATTTCTTCTTGAGAAATATTTCATCATCCATGTCGAGAATATGAAGTCATGTTCGGTGTTCCTAATCCTAAGTACAAAATAAATAAAAATTCATTTAAATCCGTTTCATGGTGCATTCTTTCGAATGACGGCATTGAAATGACCTCGCACGAGTGTCTCAGTTAGAAGTAGAAATATGAAAAATGTGTGAAAATATTAAATTTATTCTTCAAAACAATTCCTTGATGAGAGCTTTTAGGTTGAACTAAAATTAACAAATGTTTAATTGTTTGTTTGACTTAAACTGTTAAAAATGTTTAATTATTCGCCTTACGCAATTCCATTTCATGTCTAATTCTGATTAAAAAGGTTTCATGAAATATTTTTACGACCCAAAGTAAATAAAAACTTATTTGGGATTTCATAAAACGAAAGACTTCAATGAGCGAATAAACGAGATCACAGACAACGAACCTTTGATGACAAAATTTCAAGTTTTGAGATTTGATCTTACAATGTTCATGTTATTGCTTGTGGTTAGTGCGTTCTTAAAAGCTCATCGACTTAATAGGAAACAACCAAAACGTTAATGAGCTGGTCGATGAGATTTAATGTCTGGAATGTCGTGCGAATCTAATTAAATCAGTTCTTTTCGCGAATCTATATTTAATCGTTTCAATAAATATGTCGACCTTGATAAATTTCATTTAATAAGGAGTTTTTTCATATAAACAAGTTTGTCCAGACTGATTATAAAAACTAAAACACTCTTCTCAAACTTAAAACAGATTCGGAGTTGTAAACTTCCGCGATGCAATTTTAATTTTTTTTATAAAAGTTCGATTACTCTTCGTTTTCAATTATCATACATAAAGCATCTCACGTTAGTTTCGTATTGAAATGCTTTTCTTTGGTATATGGAAATTGCATTTCGTTGTAAGCAGCATTGCAGATGAGACCGTAAAACGAAACGAATCCAATGTCATTAGAAAATGTGGTGAAGGAAATGTTTATGGGAAAAGTAAAA
>CVRI01000048.1:1329809-1347611 GCA_900005825.1 Clunio marinus
TATTATTAAATAAACGTGGGAGAAGAGTTTTGTGATCATAATTTACTAGAAAAGATATCATGTGACGTCAATGGTCAATTTTACTTTCCATTTCATAATTGGGAAGGTCGCAGGGATTTAAAACCGTCTAAGTAGAGCAACTGATAAATGTCGGAAGAATTTCTCTTTCGCTGCTGACAGAAACTTTTATCGGAATCGACACGCTTCAACTTACATTGGTAGATATTCAATTATCATACATAAAGCATCTCACGTTAGTTTCGTATTGAAATGCTTTTCTTTGGTATATGGAAATTGCATTTCGTTGTAAGCAGCATTGCAGATGAGACCGTAAAACGAAACGAATCCAATGTCATTAGAAAATGTGGTGAAGGAAATGTTTATGGGAAAAGTAAAAGGAAAAGTCTCGCTTTCTCTCTCTCGATCTCAATGACTTCTCTAAGCGCAACTACAGAATATTCCCAATTAAAAAACTTTTATTATTACTTCTGATAAGAAGAAGAGACGTCGTGAGAAAGTGAACATCTCTGCATGTGCTGTTGTTGCTGGCGATGGTGCATCAAACGATGCGAAACATTCATCGAATGAACGATCAGCGGACTATTTACGCAACTTCAAACCTTTACCTTCTCATTCTCACAAACAATTTAATGCAAATCAGAATTGAAGTTTCGTTTTTTGTGCAATATTGCGATGCCGTCGACCAGCCATCGATGATGTTGATGATGAAATTCTGAATGGGAAAACATCGCTCGTATCGAATGCTGGAGGCTTCTAAACATTTTCTCAGCTCCGCTCATTTCATGTTCAACCGTCCGATAATGTAATAGTTTAATTGATTCAATGATATAATTCGATTGTTGTACTTTATTTGCTTCTGTAGTCAATTCAAGTAATTAAATGACAAAAGAAAATAAGCAGAGAAGGTTTTCTCGACTTTAAATACTTCGAACCTAATCCATTGTATTCAACTTGAAGTCGATGCTGCTGGTGTTGTATTCAACATCAGTTGGAAGTCTCTAAATTTCCACCGATACGAGCTGATGTTGAAGAAAGTTTCGATAAACTTTTCAACCACTGACAATGTTTAATGTGCATACAAGAAATTCGTGTTTGATAAAGAAGAAGAGAATTAATAATTTTAAATACAAATTCAACCACAATTCAACATTGCAACAAGAAGGGGGAAGAGTTGTGGATGAGAGAATGAAAGAGAGTCATCTTCATTTCACTTTTTTTAGATTGGCGACGGATATCATCGTCGATTAAGTGTGACAAAAGTAGCTTCATGCAAATTAAAAATGATGGCACATGACGTAATCGCATAAAGTTGAAAGACATCGCCGAGAAAAGAAATAAATTCAGACTTCCGTCTATCATTGTACATCATAAAGTTAGCACATTCAAAAGTTTACGAGTGGCTTGAGGTTTACGTTCGTTGAGTAAACTTCTTCACTTCTTCACTTCATTTCTATTGCCAATAAATCATCAACTTCAATATTCCCAAAGAAAGTTTTATCATGCAGCGGTTGTTATTGATTTTGTTCCTTATGGAAGAAAGAAAGTTGCAAGCATGAATGCAAATCAGCGATCGACATTCAAATAGAAAGAATAACAAACTAACATGCTATCGCCTTTCTTTGAACATTCTCGTTGTGTCATCATCAATGAACATGTTTACTTCTTTCCTTACCTCGATGAATGTTTTCATTGAGAGTCTCAAGTCATCGACTTACATTCATGACTGACCCATTTCGGATGAATCTTACCTCACATATTTTTTATAAACAATTTCCTTTCATTAGTACCTTTCTTCTTGTCAAAACCATTCGCAAACTTACTTTAAAATCATCAAGATGTGTAATACAATTACCTTCTCGATTGCGTGTTATTATTTACTATAGCAAACTCAATGATTAATCACAGCATTCACCTTTCTTTCAGATCTAATTTGGAAAAAAACCAACTATGGGCAACAATTGGCATGGTAAATTGCTGCTGGTGATCGGTAAGTAGCAAAGGATTATTTCTCTCATTAAGTCATAAATCTGATATCAAGATCATCATGTACTCGTAACGTGTGCATTTGATGAAACAAACAAACAATAATGAGAGACTCATACATGACATTTTTATGATTTTTTGGAAGCTAATAAAAATGTTGTTTCATTATTGAAAACTTTGCTGACAAATTTCATGACCTTTATTCTTTTCGAAACACTAAAGCAAAGAAACTTGTTGTTGCTGTCACAGATATTAAAACTTTAAGAGAGATTATTTACGACACGAGACATGAAAATGCAACCGATATTAAGTAGAAAGAGAAGACAAAAGCGAAAACAATCGAATCATGACATTTCGTTGTGGATATTTAATGAAATGATTCAAGTCATTTCATGTTTACCCACATCGTGAACTTGAACTTTGATAAATGATTCATTTAACATGAAAATCTTTTTCATTTGCGTACAAATTTATTTCTAAACATTTACAGACAATTACAAAAAATTCACGAGTCTGATGAAGTTATTAAAAATTAAAATTCATAATAATTTGAATAACTTCTTCATTACTTATCTTTTTAGGGTGAGAACAATTTGTTTAATAAGCTTTTCTGTTTAAACACATTCATTCAGTCATCAGTAGCTTATTCATGGACGAATGTCTATTGGGGCATCTCATTATTCATTCTCTAAATGATTTAAAAGTTACTTATTTCAGTTAATTAAGAGCTGAAAAAAAGCTGTTAAAGGAATAAATCATAGATTCATGTTTCTAAATTGAGTTGACTTTCAATTAAATTGAACAGTAATGGATGTTAAATAAATGCTAACTTTAAACGATTGAATAATGTTGAAAGTTCAGCGAATATTAGTTTGATTTGATTCAATCAATCTCGATCAAAAGTTTATGTGTTCTTTTGAAATCTTATTTTCAATCATTCTAATCATATGTTTAAAGGAAACTATGTTTATGATTCCGCTTCACTTTAACATAAAATTTCAATACTTGGCGCATTACTAATTTATGTATTTTGGTTAAGGTAAAGCAGCAGTTATGCTTACGAAAAATATTTAATTACAGATCATTAAAGTTGAGAAAAATGCGTGTCTATTGTAAAGGTTGAGCTTGCTTGAGCATCAAAAATATGTCTAGGCATTTTTTTAAATGTAAATTTATAATATAAAAAAATTAGTGTGAAAATCTCACACCCAAGTAGCACCTAAAGTAAGAAGCAGCATAGAAAAAAAAGAAGAAAAATTATTGATCTCAGTTCAAGTCTATCTAGTAAGACATTTCAATTATCTTTATTTGATCTGGAAATCAGTGGAGTAAACAATATTTACGAGATGTTTCAATTGCTACATTACAAGTGATTTAATAAAATCGTGTCTACAAGATATCAAATTAATATCTCGACGCCCAATCATCTCTATGATATCCAATTGTAAATATCATTTTCTCATTATTAGAGAATTAAAATTTCACAGAAGAAATCTCTTTCGTCAGAATGAATATCGCAGCAAGATTTAATCTCTCCAACATTTCTCATCATGACGTTTTCAATTTGCAATCAAATTTTATTTACTTTAAGGAATTCCAAATGAAAAAATGAAATGCTGAGCTACTGCCTGTCAACAAGCAAGCAAGCTGAGATGATTTGAACAAAATTTATGATGCAATTGATCTGTTTTTGATTCATATTGCACTAAATTTCACGGTCTTCAATCAATTATTTTGACAACTATAATTACAACACTAACATCTCTTTTATTACTCACCTCGTTTCTCCTACATACAAATTTCATGATCATTGTTACCATGAAAAACGTAAAACAATTTACTTTGTGAGAAATTCGAAAAGTTTTACAATATAAAGTAGAAGCATGAGTTTTTTGGCTACATTTCTGAGTTTTTATTTAAGTGACCAAACGCTGAATAATAATTGTAAAAGCTTTTAATAGAAACTGTAAGAAAAATTTGTTGAATTATGACCACAAAATGTCAGAGTTGCTTTGAAACGATGCGGCTATGGTTTCCGCTTACTGTTGATCTTAAAGTTTTCGTGATGGCAATCAAATGAGCTCTTTTTATGATTTAGTAAAGTTATTTGTTCATAAATTTTCTTCCGTCTTATTTACATTTCCTTCGTTTTTGTTCCAGGTATCATATTGTTCATCAGTCTTCATTGTTTTGGGTTAAAGGTGAGTGATGGTACTTTTCTCTTGATTCAATTTCATTCGCTATGTTTGAAGAGCGTTTGATAGCGAAAAATCAACAAACAAGAGACGCTCGTTTATGACTTTCTATGTATTTAAGCCTTTTTACGATCGCATAAAATCAATTTTAATTATGAATATTATCGAACTCGTCGCATCTTCATTCATATTGAATGCCAAAGAAATGAGAAATTTCTCCTTTACAATGATAAAAGGGCTTAAACGATGATAATTCTTCATGCCACTCATTCAATTGTATCTTCTTATGAAAGTATGACTTTTATTTTGAATAACGATCTTCGCAAACTTCAGAAGATAAAAACATTTAAGCGCATTTTGCCTTTAACTCTTTCCGTCTCTTTCATTTCTTTTCAATTTACGATTTTGAAAGGAAAGAAAAAGTTGAATTTATTAAAGAGGTAACGTGCATAAAACAAATGTCAAATGTCATAAGGAAATAAAATGAATGCAAATAAGTCATTTTAAATTTGCAATAGATTACGATGTCTTATTTAAACGTTGTAAGTGGTGGAAAGAAGAAAACTTTTTCATTCAATCAATTATCGCAATACAAAGTGAACAAAATGAGTTTTTATTTAAACAAAATTGAACTGAAAATTATTTTACAATTGAATATTTTTTCATCTTATCTGTGACTATCTAAATTTGTATGAATGCGTGTAACTCAAGATTCTCCTTGTTGGTACAATTCGTCTTCATACTTTTGAACAATTACATCATTTTACATAAAATTAGCATAAGTATGATTTTCATATGTATGTAAGCTACATGCAACAGTGACTAAGTAAGATTTGAATACAATAAGTCTCTTTCTATCTCCTTCTCCTACCGGCTTAAATATTCATTCCGATTTCTGTTTTCTCCTTCATATTTTTTTACGATGATTTTTTATCTGATGATCATATGGGAATCACATTTCATAACATTCCTATTTACGAGAAGAAAAGAAGAAAATTTTTCTTTTAATTAATTTTCTTCTTCATTTCATTTTCGCTCTTTGTGCTAATCCGCATCCAAGCAGCGTTTATCTCATTTTCATAAAAAATAATTGTTTTTATGCGGCGACCAAAGTCGAATAATGGTTTAAAATGAAAATACTTGCACTCGTGCTTGTGGGGGGAAGAATGATGAAGAAGATGCTCTGAGAAATGATGAAAATGTGCGGAACACAAATAATAGCATTAAATAAGAAGTCGGAGCATATTTCATCATGAAAACCTATAGTAAAAAAAGAAACCAAAACAAAAACGTAATGTTAATCATATTTTTTCATTTGTTTTGTTTTCGTGTTCATTTCTCTCGCGCGTCACCTCGTAATGAAGAGATCATCTACTTACTATTAAGGCGAACTATGTGCTTACTTTTTCTATCGTAAAGCAATGAAAATTGTGACGAAAGAAGAAGAAAAATGCTACAAACTTTTCCTATTGTTTCAAAAGATTTTTTTATGAGGTAAACCGAAAAAATAAATGATTAATTCATTCAATCGTTTCACGGGGGTCTTTTGTACTCAGTAGAAATTTGAATCGTTAATTTTTATGATGAATAAATATTTGCGTGGTCAACATGAGATAAAAACTTATCGAGTTTCCTTTTAAAATCTCTTCTTCTAAGTTGCTTTAAAATGGTATAAAATTCTTGCCAGAGCTAAAAGAACGTCCAAAGCAAAAGCAGGTAAAAAAGGTTCACTGATTTAATTTGAAAGTATTAACTGAATCAATTGACAAAAAGTCATTTAAAAAAATATAACAAAAACAATTGAGAATAGTTAAAGTCGTTAGCATAATTTCACAATCAAATTAAACATCAATGTTTACTTTAGTTTAAGCAATGAGATCGCTATCAAAAATGTTTCGCGCAAAAAAGTAACAAATTGTTTCACCTAACGATTCAAGAGCAATTAATTCATTACCAGCACAGCAAGAAATCTCAATGAAATGAGTCACTAGTGACAGCTAAACAATTTGGTCGCGTTTCTTCTATTTGTACATGTCGACGGAATGAGAATTTATGTTGCGAGAAAAGAAAAGAAGAGAAAAAAAATTAAATTTGTCTTCATGTTAAATGACTACGAATTGTAATTGTAATTAAATGTGACCAATTAACTGTACCAAGTATTATTCAAAAGATGCTTTCGTTACCACATCTTTTGAGTGTTTCATGGCATGAAGAATCAAAATTAAAAAATACATTTTATTAATATCATTTATGTTTCTTTTTCCTTCTCTCTTTCTGTCTTGTTTTATTGATTTTTGCACAGCGTCAACAAACTTCACCTAAGGTAGTTGCACAACGAACCGGAGCAGCAAGATTTGAAGAATATTTTGATGATGATGGGAACACAAGTCACGAATCAAAGTTGAAGAAAAGGTTTTTGCAAGATCCCGACATCGAACCTATCGAAGCTGATCCTGAAGTTTATCAAGGAGTTCTTGGTCGACCTGGTGTTGATTTTCCAGTGATGACAACAATTCCAAAGACAAATTTCGATTGTAAAACCTTGGGCAATGGATATTTCGCTGATTTGGAGACTTCTTGTCAGGTATTCACTTAATTAACACTCACCGAGTGAACATTGTTAAAAAAAGTTCTTTTTCTCTCTTTCTTCTTTAACGATATTTTTTAGGTGTTTCATATCTGCGACGAGGGCCGTAAAATTTCATTTCTTTGTCCCAACGGAACAATTTTCCGTCAAATTGATTTGATATGCGATTGGTGGTTCAAAGTCGATTGCAATTCAGCTCCAACGCATTACGCTGAAAGTTCCGAACAACTTCAACGAGCACAACGATTGCGTCAAACAAAATTGCGTCACGTTGTGAGAAGCGAACAAGGGTTTGGTGCATCCGGCGAAATCTTTTTCCGCAACGATGCCCGGACAGCTGAATCTATTCAAAAGACAGCAGCAGTTCGTTTGCCTCAAGGTCGAGCTCTTCGAGCTAAAAATGTTAAAATTAACAAACGAATGGATAACAATAGCGATGATGAAAATCGATCCGACGAACATTCAAATGCTTCAGAAATTCTTTATGCTCGTCGAAATAGTCGCAAAGGAAAGAAGGTGCAAGATGATAGCGAAGAGAAAGGAAAAGAGATTCAAGACACAGCTGAAACTTCATCGTTTGTGAAAGATAAAACTGTTTATAATGGTTACACATATCCGTCACCCAGTAACTCGAATGGTTACGTTTATCCCAATCCCAATCATTTCTCATATTTACCACCATCTCAGAGAGAATCAACGGAAGATGTTCGTCCTAAGCCAGAAAAATTCATTAAGCAAAGTCAACCATTCCTTCAAGAACCGCAACCATTCACAACACGTCCTAAAGAAACACCAAGTGAAATGTACGCTTCGACAGTAGCAACATTAGAAGTTTCAACACAAGGAAAAGTTGGAAAAATTTTAGAAACAACATCAACAACTCAACGAACGGAAACAAAGTCAACTGCTTCTGTGTCAACATATCGTGGAAGCACAACTTATCAATCAAGTCTTAACTCGAATGAGAATAATAGCGCAACAAAAAGTTTCGTACGTGTTCAAACGTCAAATTTAATCGCAAAAGATGATACAAACATAAAAACAACAACACCAAGTTATGATTCACAGAAAATCAATACTTATTCGACAGCAAGAAAACCGAATTCGAGAACTAAAGAGACGCCTTTCTATACTCCAACAATTCCAACAATTCGAGAGAATTCTGCATCAACATCACCTGAACCAGTAGTCGCTGAAAAACTCATTGAAACTACTACGCAGCCAACAAATTCTGAAATTGTTAAACATGCTTTAGAAATGATGGAATCATTAAAAGATCTTGACATTGATAGTGTGATTGAACCAGAAGGCGATCGTTACACGGGACAAAGATTGGGCTTAGAAGTTCCACCATCATCAGGTCCAAATGCGTTACATTCTCTCGCTCTTTACTTTGCAAATGGTGACGTCAACAACACTAAGCGAATGATTGAATCACAAGCAGCAAAAAATTCTAAGGATTCCATTTCTTCAGTCTTTTTAAGTGACAAAACTGTGACAAAATATGAACAACTTTTTACAAACGATCGAAAACCTACTGAACCTTCAATAACAAAATTGAATTACGAAACCACTCAACAAACATCTGATGATGATTTTCACAATGATTTGGATACCCAACAATCCAAAAATCCTATTTTATCAGCAGCTGGAACACCGCAATTGAGAGAAATTGCACAAGTTTTCACCCACGCTTTGTCAGCTTATTTACAAGATCCAGAACAATTCAGAAAGATTTTATCAGAAATTCGACCTACACAACCACCACCAACATCACTCAATGAAATTCCAAGGTTTCCAGGTGAAAATGAGTTTGTGAGACAAGAATCGGCTTACAATGTTCCACGTGGAACAAGCGCGACAGCAAAACCAGAAGATCTTGAAATATTTGATTTCTCTGATGTTACGGTACCATCAAAAGTTAAAGATGAAGAAACGACAACCGAAAGCATCGAAGAAAACACAACAACTGAATCTTCATTTATAACTACAACTTACAATCCACAAGTTATCGAAACACTTCCACCAGCATCATCAAGTTTCGCTGATAAGACACCAGCATCTCGTCTCATAACTGAAAATTCTGAGAAACAAGCAAATGAAAAATTAAGAACACCAAAAGAGTTGAATTTGTTACCTCGACTTCCAGCTGATGAAATTAATGGTGAATTGAAACCAGCATCGCGATTTAATATTGACTTTGAAAATGATGAATCGAGCAAGGAAAATGATGGAACAAATTATTTTCCTGAAAGCAATGACAATAGAAATAATCTCAGTCCATATGGCTTTGGAGTGAAGCCTGAGAACAGCACACCGATTAATGACCCTTATCCAACATCATTAGCTGATACTCAAGCTATTCCACTTCGATGGGGTGAAGAGATAACAACAATCAATCCAAACGATTTTGAAGTTCCAACTGTTTATTCTGGTCTTCTTCCACCTTTCGGAATCAATGGCACCGAAGTGTTTAAAATTCCTAGCAATGAAATACAAGCGCCAAGTGAAGAAACTGACGAACATTTGCAACATGCACAAAGTCAATCATTCGTTTCAAGTCGGAATAACATTTATGCAGACTATAAACAATCGAAAACTTACAATGACTATTTGAATTACAATGAAGAGTTTCTCAGAGGAACGACAAACTTTGGTGAGAAGATCTTAACAACAACTGAAATTCCAGAACAAACAACTATTAAAGGACATTTTGTGACGAAAGCCATTCCATTCACCACAACAGAAGCTCAGGAGACGACGACTTTGCCTTATCCAACGACAACGACGTCTTCAGTAGATTCAATTAAGACGACGATTCAAGATACTGGAACATTCAATACGAACTCAAAGACTACAATTTCTTATACAATTTTCTTAGATCCATTAACAATTAATGACGGACTAATGGAATCAGAAGAGTCGAGTACAGTTTCACCTTCACCTAACACGTATCTGCCCAACAGCAAAGAGGTCACTGATCAACCATCATCAACATTTGCAACAACTCAACGACGTGGAAAATCTTCATTCGCAACAACACCTCTAACGATACGATTTGCAAGTGATGAATCAAACAGCATCGAACCAATGCAGAAGCGTGCAAATGAAATGTTTGGCAACTTAAATGAGACTCAAGTGAATCATCTGATGAATGTTATGAAAAAAGCTGAGGAGAATAAAACAGTTAAACGATTAATTTTACTTTTGATACAAACATGCGATGGTGATGATCATAATAAAACATTGGAAGAGTCGAGAACTGCACTTTTGAATGCCTTGATTGGAATGGACGAAGCTTCAGGCAATGAGAATCGAAATCAAATTCGAATAATAAACACGAGAAGAGAAAAAAGTTTAGAATTGACCACAACTACAACTGATATTCCGATTACAACATACAAAAGCCCACATCATGACAAATACACAAGTTCAGAGGGTGCGAGTAGAGAGATTGACGATACAGAAGCACCAACACTCGCGTACGATGTTACAACATCGAATCCTCATGCACGATCAAACTATTTTGAAAGTGAATCAATTGCTGAAAATGAAAATGTTTTAACAACAGAAACCGAAGTGCCAACGACTGAAATAATATCATCAACAACATCGACCACAGAACAACCAATTACATATCCAACATCAAACAGCAACAGCCGATCGAACGAATCAAAACCAAAATTCCGTCTTAAATCGAAAACCTTGACAGTCAGTTCAGCTGGCGGTAGACATCAGAAGAGTTTAGGAACAAATGAAGATTACGTAGCTGAATCAAGTCAAACATCGACAATTGAACATAAGAGAGCTGATGCGAGGGCTTTAGAACTTCTTAGATCACTTTATTCGTTGGCATCGCGATGGGGGAAATAAGAGTTAAACTCGAATGTTTAACTGCTGATATTTCTAAGAGCCATATAATGAATTTAAGTTTGCTTTAGTTTATGTTGCTGGTTTAGTCCTTATAAAGCTGCTTTGACATCCTTATTCATACTTATTAACAAGTTAATTAAAGTTTATTTCAATATCCTTCAATTGTTTTATCGTCAATTCGTGATATTTGTAAATAAATACGAAAGTCTCGTGATAATCGTTTGCTTAACATTCTCGCTCATCACTAATCAAATATTTTCATTCTTTTTAAGTCATTTTTTGTTATTGAGTATGACGAACAAATTAAACTGGAATTAATTTTTGCTTGCATTGAAACAAATCTTATTGCAGATAAGTCTGAATTTTATATTGAATTAAGGATCGAGTGTGACAACCTAACAGAAAAGAAAAATTTTCGTAGTGTTCCACAGAATCCTTTTAAAAATTTTAAATCCTTAATTTTTCATTTTAGATTTCAGTTTAATTCTTTTATATTAACATTAAAAAAAAAAAATTACATGATAAACGCATTAAAATCTTTTGTAAAATATGTTTCATGTAAAGTTAGATTTAATTCTAAAAGAGAAATGAATATCTAATAAAGTTATTTTAGCTATCAAAAAAGAAGATTTTTATTCTCATTTGTCACCGAAAAGAAACCTGATTGAGATAAATTTGAATTGAATTTCGACTTAAATGTTGGAGAACTTGTAATTTAAGGAAGGCATTCCTGTAAGAAGCGATTAGTGTGCTAAATAAATGAACGATAAATGATATTAAAACATCAACTTCTATTTGAACTCCAGTTTATTTATATTGTCAATACTTTTGTTGAAAAATTACAAAAATCTCTTTGCACAAGAGAACTTCGAAAAGAATATTCTTATAAGAAAAAGGAATCTTATTAAATGCAGTATTTAAAAATGTCGTGGGAGAAATATCTATTGAATAGAGGCTTTCTGTACGAAGACTTCCTGTAATTAATAATACTTAGATATTTACATAAAAAATCAATAAGTAAGAAACGTCTTTTTGTTTGGTTCTATTGGAATATTGAATAGAATTTTGAAAGTTTTCCTGAGTTCTCATTAAATATTTGTTTACTGATCTACTTATTTAATGTCTAAGTTGACATGTCTTTTAGATTATTGATAAATAGTAAAAGAGTTCAAGGCAACAGGCAATTACGCGATAACTATTTCCGAGGTATTGTTGTTATGTTCTTCGGATTTATCAGAGCTCTGGTTGTTTGGTTCTATGTACTGCCAAAATTCTAAAACTGAGTTAGAAAACGGCATAACATTGAACAACAATAGTGAAAAATCGAAAAACCGATCATATGAATCAAGTTCGTCATTCATAAAATGCTTAAGGACAAGTTCAAGTATGACACTTATCAATGATAGCATCACAAGAATTCCTTTCTTCGTGCCTTTGGTATAAAAAGTCAAAACAATCGAAGTCAATTGCACACCTTCAGCCAAGATTTTCAACCTAAAATAACAAAAATCAAAATTAAAAAATATTTCCAAACAAATACAAACAAAGTCTTTTAACATTTTCATCTAAACTTAGGAAGCATTCTGAACTCATGTCAGTCACGCAAACTAATTGTTTTTATATTCTAAAGCTTCTGCATATTTTGTTATAAGATGCCTTCCAAGTTAAGGAATGTAAAATGAAAGGTTCTCGCTTTGATGTCAGATCTGCCATCAAGTCTGACGACATATTATGACGTCAGATCTGAAATCAAGTTGACTACCCTACTAAAATGACAAACATCGTTTATGGAATCAATCAACATACTTACAAGAAAATTCCGAAACTTGAAACATTCAGATATTTTGGAATCATCAATGGAATTAAGAATTCATACAGCATAAAAGCATAGAAGAATGTCACAAATACGAAAAGGTACTCAAAACTCGGCGTAATCATAATTTTGCACATAGTGTTGATCTTCTTTATCCACCAAATATTCTTAACGAAGCAGCCACTGAGTCCGATAAGTAGAATAATCCATGCTAAGCTTAGTGACATCCAATTTAAAAAACTCCAAGGCTTATTAAAAATCAAGAACCACCAAACGGCTTGCGTAACGATGTTGCTGAAAACAAAGATGCAAGTTTTGGTCAAATTTAAAGAGTTTTATGAGAATAATTTAGGTTTTTAGGATAATTTAGTATATTCTGATACCAGACACTTTTAACTAACACTAAAAAATATAAAATTAACATGATCTTCATACTTATTTAAGGAATTTAAATTTTCAAAACACGCCATGTTTTATTCTTTTTCACAGGGGTATAAATTTTCGTGAGATAATTTAAATCGTATAAAAATATCCAAATAAATCTTCCGTAAGGTAACGACAGAGGGCGCTAGATAAATAGAGGGCGATAAGTAAATATCTCGAAAAGTCCGTTGCAAAAATAAGTAAATAAACAAAATAAAAATAAGTACTCACTTCATTCATGTTATTATCAGTTGATGTCAAAAGTTCGTTTATTTGCTCAAACTTTTTATTGGCATGAATCATGATTTTCCTATTCCATTTAGAAAATGTGATTCTTTGATTTTCACTTTACGACCCATTTCATAAATTCCAAAATTATTTATCACTTTAAGGATGAAATTTGAGATATTTTTCCCATATTCGACATCCTTGCGTTAAATTGCGACCGATTTGTTACTATCAGCAAGAGAAATTGAGAACGACTAGATCAGAATGGATCTTATTCGCGGATATTTTCACTTTATGACACAGCTCACAAATCCCAAATTATTTGTAACTTTTAGGATGCAACATTTCGAATTTCTGATGACCGACATCGTCCAGTTAAATCATACGCGATTCTTTACTATCAGTAAGGGAAACTGAGAACGACGAGATCAGAATGAAACTTTTAAGTCTGGTTCAGAATGTTGTTTTGTGTTGGTGTACTGATAAGAAAAATTAAATCACTCATTTCAGTCACACAGTCGTATTTTGTTAATACTTTCTTTTTGATAGTGATTAAAGGCGGTTTTTAATAAAAATTCACTAAATGTGCACTCCACGATAAATTTTTTCAGACTGAAAATCTTTTGAAAATTAAGTATAGAAATATTCAAGCCTTTTTGCGTGAGCTTTCTTTGTACAAACGATTTTTCATCGAATTATCTTGCTTGTTTATATAATACACTCATCCACACTTGATCGAACACAGATGCCCTGAATAAATAATTAACTTGAGATTTCAAGCCACAGTTTGATTCTCGTGTTTTCACAATTTCATCAAGAGTTTTCTATGAATAACTCGCATATACACCTATTTGCTAAAATCTTTCTTACTTTTATTTAAATATTAAAATCATGACTATTGTAAACATTTTTAAATTTCTTTCATTGGCTATTTTTGAATTTCAACTCGAGAAAACAAGAAAGCAATTATCATAATCGTAAATATATCAGGATAATGTTTGTTTGCTTTTCATTTTTTGTCGAAGAAGTTTGAGAAGTTCCTTAAAGTTATGTGACCAGCAAAACCAGTAACTGCGCATTATGGTCGTGAAATAAAGTAGAATAATTTCAAGTTTCCCATTTTGAGCTTTAAAGTTTAATATTATCAAAAGAAAGTTAAAGTACATTAAAGAATATAATTTCGATTTATTTTTATAAATTTTTTCTAAAATTTTACGAATTCGTGAACAGATAAAATTTCAAAGTTTCTTTTAAATATTTCAAATATGAACATAAATGAAGAAACTTTCTTCTTATTTAATAACATGTTTTGTCATGCTGGTAGTAGGAAATATTGTTGTACACAGTCGGTGCATAAGAACAAGAATAAGACGTCGGTTTAAGGTTTGATTTTGTAGCATTTCGAAAAAGTTCGTCAGTCCAATTCTTGTTGTTTCACTTCCTAGGAAATGTTTCAGATCATCTAATGAAGAGAATGTGAAAATTAAAAAACGGTTTTCATAAATTGTTTAAGTTTTTACCTGATAAAAACGCAAATAATGCCACCTTCGCTGCCATTCTTGTCCTAAGTTTGGTTGTATCTTCTCTCTGCAAGGGATCTTGTCTGATCCCATTTGGCCAAACGTTGTTTAAAATTCCACACAAAACATCTTCAACTTTTTCAACATCCAAAATGTATTTCTGTGCAATATCAAGAATCCTTTTATTAATAGATTGACTGATGAAAGGAGCAGCGATAAAACTTTGAATTCCTTTTTTCAGCCATTGAGATCGACCATCAAGATCAAAGACGACATCGAGAAGATTCACAAAAGAAATCAAAGCAGGAAATTCTGAAGAACTTTGAGTATCAATCTCATCATCAGCAAGTGCAAACTTTTCGATATTTTTACTAAGAAATATTCTCGATAATCCACCAATAAAACTGTCAGGCATGTTACGAATTGTTCTCATTCCTGATTTCAGTGGATTCACAATATGTTTTGTCACTTTCGTTCCGTGAATTTCACGATCATCTTGATCAGGCTCAAGGAAGTCTAATATCACATAATGCATAGCATCATCAGTGTCTGCTTTCTGACAAATCACTTTAAGAAATTCGTTGAGAATCACCATTCTTCGTTCAATTAAACTTCGATTTGTGTTATGGAATGTTTGCTTCTTTGGAAAAGGCAATTGAGCTGTTTGAAGTTTAGGAAATTTCCGTAACAAAAGCTTCTTCATTTCTAAGAATTTCGAGTATCTTCGGTAAATATGCCAACTTTTTTGATGCTCAACACCGTTTGAATCCTTTTCAATCATATTCACGTTGATAGCGTAAACAGCAAAATTTCCACTGCTGTTAATTGCTGTGTTGATAATTTTTGCTGTTAATCTTGGTGCGACGATGTTTGTTGATTGGCGAGCGAGTAAAATTCCTGTGTCACTATGTGATCGTTGATGTCGTGATGGGCTTAAATTGAAAGTAACTTCATCGGTTGGATCCAGAAAATCCATCTCATCGTCAATTACAAAATCACCCGAACTTGTGTCACTTTTTGTTTCTTTATTTTCCGAGAGTGTTAAATCAATTGAAGGCTCACACTCGGTCTCTTCAAGCTCCAAAAGAAGTTTCTTATATGCCGGTGATTCATAAAAATTCTGAAGAAAAACATGTTCGTTCTTCAACTTCTCGTAAACAAACTTACAAATCGATTCGAACCATAATGGATCCGGTTGAATGAAAGTATCTTTGATTTTAATATGCAAAACTTCGATCAATCCTTGATCAACATTTAAATAATTTGAAGATGTTGGCAATAAATATTCTGTATAAAGATTGAAAGCTTTATCGCGAAAAAGTTTATACAAAGTTTGCTTCTCTTTCACGTCGATTGTTTCAGAAAGTTTATCAGCAGCTGTAGCCTTCCAATCTTGTGCCAGACAATAGAAAATTACATATTTTTGAAGATTCATGATTGAAAGATAATCAAGATAATAACTTAATGCTAAATCTTTCGAAAGAATCTCATCTAAAGTCAACAGTGGAAGTTTCGATGTGAATTTCTCGTTTTCAAAAACTTTCTTTCCACTTGAGTCAATGTTTTGATTTTGTAAGCTGCTGATTCTTAAGTCAATGATTTTTTGAGTATATTTCAACGATGCAAGTTCACCAACATACTTTGGATCGCGATGTTTCACATCCATCTCTCTTGTTATCATATGTCGCACTGCTCTGAGCTCGGATAAATCGCTACATTGTCGAATCATTCTGATGAGAAACTCTGATGATGGCGGATCATTGATGAATAAATGCGCAATTTGAAAGTTAAGAAAATCAGGATCTGATAATGTGTTTGTCACAGCCTTTCCAACGACACAAGCGAGTATTGTCGAGAGAAATGATCGAGTAATGTCACATTTAAAATCTTCTGGTTGAAGCGTAAAATACAGAGCAGTTTCAATTACAGCAATCAAATGTTTTTCCAAAGCTTCGTCATTTAAAGATTCTTCTTTAAAATTGTTGTTTGAGTTACTGAAAAATAACTCTAAGAGCTGACTATCGGGATCCATTAATTTTTCATCTGTTTGCACTGAGTAAAATGTTGAGTTTGCAACTTTCTTTTGTATTAAAGCATTTCCTAATTTCCAGTTACGAGAGTTAGCTACATCAGTGTCACTTTTATTACGACGATGGAAAGGAGAATTGAATCTGCTTGTTGGAATGACAGGCGCTTTCTTTGTCTCACTTAAGGTTCGCTGTGCGTGGTTAAAACACTTGATATGGGCTGCTACATCATCTACCATTTTTGTAGTCAATGTTGTTAAAAGAGGAGCTTGTCTCAATCTAGTTGTGAGACTTTCGATAGCCTTTTCAACAGCTTTTCGACTTCCAGAAGGGAAATCTTTGTCATTAGAAAGTTGCTTGTACCACGACTCAACGAAATCACGAAAAATGTTATCTAAGATATTGTGAATAATCTCATCTATTTTTTTATGGCCTGATAAGTTGTGGAATCTGTTTCTTGACCCTTTGTTTAGATTTTCTAAGCTCTCATTTCCAGATCTTGTTTGATTATTAATGTCAACTATGAGAAGAAAAATGTAATTAGATAAATTATGTAATGAGAATATTTTACATTTATACTTACAGTTTAATCCCAACTGTTTAGTCACTAGCTGATCTAAAGGATGTTTGATAGAAGTTATGATTTTTTCATCATTCTTTGGCGAAATACTTAAAATTACTGATAAAACTGTTAAAATTGCAACAATAATACATGAAAGGAGTAAATAAACTCCAAAGAAGCCTAATACTTTGAATAGAGAACAACTAATTATTACTATAACACTAATTAGTCGATAATTCATGGCGAAAGAATAAAAGAATTGAATTTTTTTAGTTTGTTATCTTGTTTTGATTTGTTCAGGGGTAGACAAGCTACTAACATGAAAATTTGAATTTATACGTTACTTTTATTCTCACTTGATTTGACACTTGACTTAAAAAAGCTTCTCTATAAATTCATGAAAAAGCTTTTTAAAATTTCAAACACCCCATGTTATATTTATGATTGACCAATTCTTTGTCAACATGTTGAGTAACTTTATACATAAAGTTAGGCTGCAATTTTATCAACTTTCCGGTATATTTTTAATAATTTTTTTTTACTTTTGAAAACGAAGATGACATTGAACTG
>CVRI01000048.1:1351212-1429487 GCA_900005825.1 Clunio marinus
CGTGATGTTTTCTTCTTGAATTCCCCCTGAAAAATATTTGAACCATTTAAAATAAATTAAAGAAATAAAAAATTTTCTCTGTTGGTGGCAATATCAAAAACAAAATAATAAAACTCATTTAATGTTTAATAAATATTTCTTTATTCAATTTCCTTTTAAGCTAGAAAAGTATAAAAAATTTACAAGATTTTTTAACCTTAGGACATGACTTTATGCTTTTCGTTGTTACATTTTTTTCGTGTTCTCTGCTTCTCTCTTCCGGTTTGCATTTTAACTGTTCAAAGGAAAATTATGAAGACTTCAAGTTGTCAAATTGACAATGTTCAATAAGGGCCTCTCCTATAGTTTAATTCAGTAATTTGTCTTGTCACGAGGCAGGTGCCTTTGTGTTTACTACATCTTAAGTTCAATTGCCTCAATTATCATTCATGTTTTTGTTTATGAAAAGGTTGAGTCCATTATCGTGTCTTTTCATCTAACCAACAAAACCTGCAAGTAAACGAGTCACGAGTCGGCACTTAAACTACAATAATAATGCGACAACATCAACAAAATCATTTTTTAAGTTTGACATCATTGAATTCATATATTTTCTTCTCATCATCATATTCTTATACCTTTCATAGAACAATTTCTAAAAAATTTCATTTTCATGCTTAAATTATGTAAATTACACTAATATTTGAAATAACTGGAAAGAAATGGTAACTTATTAGGTAACTGAAGATGATTGATGAATATTCGTATGTAAATCGAGATATGAAAAGTTTTGAAATGTTAGTTTGAATCTTTTTTTTTTGTTCCAGAAAGAGTTGTTAGAGATCATTTTTCATGTAAATTCTTTTCGTGCCTAATATTTGTCGGGAAGGGTTTGTGCAATATTTGTTCGTGCTGTTTATAAGAAAATTAAGTAAAATGTACAAAAGAATGTCAATGTGTGAATTATTTATCACTTCCTTATTTTTTCATGCTTTTTCATAAGAATGACTCATGAGTGTGAATAAAATATTGTAAGCCACAGTTGACATTAATTTATCCTCGTCGTGGTGGCAAATATTCTCTGTTTGGTGATTGTGGTGATCCGGCAGTTGGGTAGGGAGAATCAGCTTGTGGTGGGAATCCTTGGGGTGGAACATAAGATGAAGATGGCACATTGGAAGGTGGGGCAGCTGAACCACCACTTGGGTAAGGTCCTTGGGTGCTAGGATATTGGGAAGGGCCAGAAGGTTTGAAACCAGCAGGTCCAGTAGTTTGACCTGTACCAGGGTAACCTGAACCGCCTGTTGCACCTGGATAGTTGCCACTACCAGCTGGAGCTGAAGGCTGGTAATTTGAAGGGCCATTTGGATATGAGCCGCTTGGACCTGTAGAACCGCCACCGAAGCCAGAATTTGTAGGACCTTGTGGACGACCTGCATTTGGATATGGAGAGTTTGAAGCTCCGCCACCAACAAAGTCATTAGCCACACCTCCTTGATTTTGCCCTTGCCCTTGTCCATTATTATTTTGTTCTCCATTTTGTGAATAATCGTAAATGTTTGCATTATTAGCATAAAGGCCTGGGGCTGAACTACAATCAAATTGGTTCCACCATACGCAAACTAAATGTTCTTGAGAGAAAATTGTTCCATTTGGACAAAGAAAATCAAAAGTTCTATTCATTGCACAGATATGGAATACTTGACAACGAGTATCAACATCAGCATAATATCCTGGAAATTCTTGTTGACTGCAATCAAATGAAGTTTCAGGAATTTCGGAATAAATTGGATAGTCAGTTTCGGGTTCTCCGGGAATAGCGGAATAATCTCCTTCTTCATTCTCATCTTTTTGGATTACTCCACCATTGTTGTTGCCACCTTGATTTCCTTGAGTGTTGGGTCCATATCCATTGCCAGTTGGTCGTTGCTGTGATCCACCATATGCTGGCTGAGAACCAATTGATGAAGGGCGTTGTGGTGCTGTGGCTGGGCCTGTAGGTCTTTGTCCTTGACTTGAAGAAGGATAAGAACCACCGGCAGTAGGTCCCTGAGTGCCAGGATAAGAACCGCCTGTTGAAGGTGTTTGAGCTGATGGGTAAGGCTGACCTGCAGAAGTTCCACCCTGTGGTGAGTATCCATTTCCTGACGGACGTTGTGATGGATATCCAGTGGTTCCTGAAGACCCTGAAGGAAGTTCATCCATTTGAGGTGGGTAGTTGTATCCGCCACCTGACACTTGATTAGATGCAAAAGAAGATTGAGAGAATGTTGGATTGTTAGATGTTGGTGGAAAAGCAGTTTGTGGACCAGTTGAACCTTGGAATCCTCCTGGACGGCCAGAATTCTCCGGACGATCGTAATTGTAACCATTTTGAGCCTTTTCGAATTAAAATTTAATTAACTCAATTGACTTAAGCATTACAAGTTGTGCGAAACTTACCAAACCAATTCTCAGGCAGCCTGCCAATAAAACTGAAAAGAATAATAGTGAGCTTTAGAAAAAGATATTACAAATCTTCTCATTGACTAATTTGAAAACAAAAAAAATTAATATAGAAACAGAAACTAGAAGTGTGGAGCTTTTGTTACGATGAAAACATGCAACCGGATACTTAACATGACTCTCATCATGAGTTGTTAAAGTGTAAAAAATTGCATTGTAAAAAAATAAACCACAACTGCTTTTATTATTCAATTGTCAGCTATCTTAATGATGATCACACCAACATTTTAGAGAGATTCATAAGAATTAACGCTTTTAGTTCAACACCTTTGTCAAGGTTGCGACAATTTCACGACTTTAATATTCATTAATTTCGGAGCAAATCTATTTATAGCGAATTGGAAAATTGGCACAGAAATATCAACTTTTGATTCTCGTTTCATGTTTCACCTTCTCAAAAATCATATTTTCACGTGTCGTGTCGGAGAGATCATCTCAATTGTACATCATTATTCGTCTTTCAATATTTGAAGCTCGAAATTGAATCTGTCTTAATATTATCTACCAGAAAGCTATTGGAAGTTCATTGATGAAATGGATGAGTAACAGAAATTGTTTCGCAATCATCACCATAGCCAATCAAGCTTAATTCTCTTTCATATGCATGTGCGCTCGTGAACATCTTCATGGACTATAAATTCATTTTCTTTCCATCTTTGAACATGTTTATACTTATCAAAGTCAAGTTATGAGTTTTCATTGACCATCAAAGTCTAAAAGTACTGAAGTTGATGCAATGAAACAATCAACATGTTTATGATAGCAATAGACATAATAGATGCAACTTGATTTATCATGCAAAATATCTTCTGAAGTCATTTTAGCTTCTGATTTCATACTTGTGAATTGATTGATTTGCTTTATGAACAAGAAAGGTTATTGGTTTTGTTAACATAAAGCATTTTTTTGTTTCCATTGTCTCATAAAATGTAATGAATAAATGCGTTTTGGAAGCTGTCATGAAGAGAGGTCTCACTAAATCTTCATTCATAACTGATATCTACTTAGTTACTTGCAAATTTTAATTTTTCTGCGAAACTTCAAATCTTTTCGAAACGATCTGTGTGTTATCGAAGTCAGATCACGAATTACTTTTTCTTTTATTTTCTGTAACACTTTTTGAATCTTAACGATTATATAAGAAAACGAGTGAATTTTTGATGAAGTTATTTAATCAAGTCGTTTATATCTCTAAACAACAAAAATTCCTTTCTCACCTGTTAACAATGATAATTGTTGCATATTGTTGGGTGCTGATTAGATTAAGAACTTTAACTGATACTTTTGAAACACAAGAAATCTACAAATTGAAAATTTTTGTTACTTGTTTAGATTTTTTATAAAATTCACTTAATTTTTTTACTAAATTCAAGAAACTATTTTTTTCCTTTTTCTCAAATTCACTTTCATCAATTTTTCATATCTCACCTCGTCAATTGACGAGTGGTAACCAAGAATGATGTGATAAAAATTAAGGACTCGAAACTTATTGAAAGCTTCCACAGTTTAAGCAGAACTGATTTGAATTGCCGTAAAACTCATTCTATTTATACACGAAAACATTCCGAAAACTATCGCAAAGCGGCAATGTTATTGTTAAAGTGAATGGCATAATATATTTTCACGAACTATGCCATAGTTTCGATATGCTACAATATATCTCGGCTCTGCTTCAATTGCAGTGTTAATAAGTGAACACCCACTCCACGTTGTCTGAAGCAATATTCTCAAGCGCCAACAAACACCAACGTAAATCACTCTCATTTTCAGATGTGATTCTTCTCATTGCAGCACATTTTAAGAAGGTGAAATATTTATGGAACTTAACGAAAGGGAAAAGAGAAGAAACATGATGTTGTCTGCTGTTTACTCAGTTGTTTGTGCATCACAATAAGTGGGAAAATATGTTACATCGTGACTTTTTATTATATTCACTTGCCGTTATCTTTACTTCATTATTTAACATGAATCTTCTACATTGCGTATTTTTAAAGTTCTAATAAATAAATTGAATTATTAGCAAAAAAATTCTTCAACTAATATTGAAATTTATAGCATGGCGCGACCTTTCAATTTCTTTTGGACATTAAATTCAAACAGCTCACGACTAAACAAATTAGATCACGTCGAAGACGACACAAAACATTTCAAGGACAACAATCTCACATGCATCATTCAATTTAACATTTCGCGAACGACACTTGAAACAAGTTGTTTTAATAGTTATTGAAAGTATGATCCAAAATAATTAGTAAACCTAAAATGATGTACAAAGTCACTTTGAAGATTAAAACAGTGAGGCAGTTCTACTTAATTGAATTAAATGCTCGTATGAAGATGCAGTTTGCAATTTCAAAAATTTACACTCGACTTAATACTAAACGAAAGCAAATAAAATTGTGCTTAATTTAGTTTTAATGTTAATTTAATTACCTAATTGATCGTACCCTCGCATTTTAGAATTAACAATTCTAAAACATGAAATAAGTTGTAACTTCTGTTACTTGTTCATCAATCAAGGATTGACAGATTCAATGAATTTATTTTGCAATTTTATTAAACATTTACTTCAAAATGAGTAATTATGATAAATTGTGAACATTAGAATGATTTGTTTGGATGTAAAAATATGTCTCGATTATACACTAAATCGTTTCGTCACGTAGATAATTTTTCAGTTTCGGAAGGTTGCAATTATCGAGGTAAAAATTGCATCTTTACTTGCTAGTCGTTTAGTACAAATCATAACATGAGATTTTATTTTAAATTTTTTCTCAAAGTCTCCTCGTGATGACTGTGAAGCCATTCCGAGAATGATGATTCTTAAATGACCAATATTAAGTGCAATTTGAAAGCATAAATTAAAAAATTTCGCTCACGGCAGCTCGTCTCGATGTTCCATTTCCAAACTAAAAAGAGAATCATTAGAATTAAATCATTGCATGAATGTTTTTATGCAGATTTTTGCTTCATTTTTAAATATTCAGCAAATACTCTTCATAAACAATGGCTACAAGCTCGACATTGTGTATTGATCGTGAAAAAATCATTTTCATTTTTTGTCTGACAGAAGATGGCTCGACTCTGTCAAAACGTTTTCGGTCATGCTTTAAAAAACATATATTGAATGTGGAGTGTAAGTATTTATTGAAACTTCGTTGAAGAAATCTTCGTGAGGCATTTTTGATCCATTTTTCACAGTTTAAAGGGTCTGTCATTAAATGACGTCAATTATTTACTTTCAAGAGCTTCCCAAAGGGAATAAATTTGTGAAGATTTAAAATAATTTCTCAATTTTTATAATAAACGAGACAGAATTTATGAATGCATCCTTAAGTATGCAGATTGTGTTTGTTCATGATTTTCATAGGTCAGTATTTAAAATCCAAGCATCATGCAGCATATGAAAGAATATTTAATGGTGCAACATCGCATTAAGAAAGCAAATCCATCTTCGCATCGCACTACTGACTTCTCATAAAAGACTCAATGATTTTGAAACAGTTAAAAGAAGTGAAAATTTCGAGAATGATATTTCAATGAGATGAAATAGTCATCAATGCATTCATGCTAACTGCAAGTTAATTTATGGTAAAGAAGTTACATCTGATGTAAGTAAATAAAAAGCGATGGAAGTGATGCTGATGTGAAATGAGATTATCAGAAATTCCATAGCTTTGTTGATGATATAATCTTAACACTAATTGGACATTTCTACATTTCTATTTTATGTTTATCGCGACAATTCTTTTCAAATTTGCACAACTTCATTCATGAATGAATTTAATGTTTTGATTCTTTCTTCGACGATTGATACAATAATTTAATTGAAATCGAAGTTGTGAGAAAACAGAATGAGATGCTGAGAAGTTGTACGAGTATTCAATTAAAGAATATAAATCACTGCAAGGTGTCATCTTCAACATCTACAGCAATTTGTTTCGGAATTTTTAAATGACTTGGTAGCTCCATCGTCAGCTATAATGTTGCAAGATTTTTCTTAAGCATTTGCACAAGTATTTATCTAACCATTTACAAGTCAACTGACAAAGAAACATTTCTAAAGAAATGTAAGCTATGCAAATCAGGAAGCTTAACAGCTTGTCTCGAAGCATTTGAAAAAAAATCTATGGAACAATGAAAAGAAAGAAGAATGAAACGAACTTTCGTCTCTTCTTTGGAGAAACTTTTTATTTCTACTTCATTTCAAGGTTTTGTTCTCATGTCACACTTTTCATTATAGATTTCCAACATTGATAAACATTTTAAAATTAACTTTGCATTCGATTCGAATTATGAAACTTCATAACGAATTTTACGGATGAGCTTTCAAGTTATAACTTCTGATCAAAAGGCTCATAAAAATAAATGCTTAGCAATATGTTATTCAATTTATGACTTCATAATTCATTTTAATTAAAACATATTTGAGTGTAAAAGTGAGAGTCGAATGGTATTTTAATATTGTACCACGTGCCCAAGTAATAAATTATCATAAATCAAGAATTTAATTAAACTTTTCTGTGTTGAATCAAAAACAATTAAATTCTCTTAACTTTCGTCTCACATTTTGAAGGATGAAAATTTTTTATCGTTTAGAAATTGTAATTATGACATTCAATAGATTGATGCGACAGTTTTGAAACAAAATTATGAATCAATCGATTAATTGTCTAATGCATTATGCAATGTTTTGTATTATCTCATCAGGAAAATTAAACATGTTTATTAGCGATGCGCAAAAGTCAAATCGTTTCTTAATGATTGGAAATGTCAAAGCATCATTTAATGTAAAACAAATTGTAGAACTCATAACATGACATTTTTAACGCCTTAGTCTTTATGAGTTTTAAAAAGTTTTCATTTTATTGTTTTGTTACTGTTTTCTTGTCACTCTCGTGCAGCAATTATCGAATCAAACTAAAAATTTTACGATTAAATCTCAAGTATGTTAAATATTTTTTAATTGGCTACAAAGCATAAAATCATGTCAGTTAAATGGATGGTTGAACAAATTGATGCGGCAGCTGAAAGCATAGAATTCAACAAACTTACAAGTGCCAAGTTAAGCTATTAAGCAAGCAAAAGTTATAATTTGCACGAGTCACATGAAATGAAAAATTATGACTGAGTAAACAGTTCAACCCGATGCGAGTCTTCATCTTCTCCAATTGTTTTGTCTCTTCTTATTAAATGCATTTGAGAATGATCCACGTCTTGTTGGTTAACTTAACGAATTGATGTGCATCAAAAATTAAAATTCAGATTTGAAGACGAATCAACGAGTCAAGTAAAGTTCAGATTTATATTAAGATGCTTCTGACAGAATTTAAAGAAGCATATTCAAAGCATAATCGTTCCATAAATCTGGAATCGTGAGTCTAATCTCTTGATTCGAAGCAATGGATGCAAAGCAATTGCTACGATAATTTCATAACAAATAATCAAATGATGTTGACTTACAAATCTTAATTTCAATAGAAAAACATGAAATTTGTTGCAAATACAGATTGTGATCGGAAGTTGAACTTACAATTTCTTCTGCTAATTTGCTGCTTTTAATTATGTTTAAGATTTTCAAGATAGTTTTCAGATTTCTCAAATTTCTTAGCCAATTACTTGATGACAACCTTGTCCAATCGGAATCATTGAAATGTTTACATACCTTCCACTAAATATGTGTTATGATTAATGTTGTTTCCTCAAAGATGTTCGCTTACATTACATGTAAAAGATGTTGAAATTATTCATTTTTATTGTTTAAAGATCGACATCAATCTTTTAGATTTCAGATGGTAATCAAGTGACCAGTCGCATTAGAAAATTCATTCGTTTGTCATCTCTCAAAATTCTTGAAACATGTTCAACTATTGAAAAAAAAACAAATTGATTGTCTGACGAATTTTATCATGTGTAAAGGAATCAAAAGCAATCATACAATAAATACAACAGGTATTGTAATTGATTTCGTTTTATCCCACAAAACAGCAAATTGAAAGCTTTTACATGAATAATTTATAGTCAAAATGATTAGTCGGTACGTTGATGTTTCGAAGTCATCGATTCATTTGAAAATATTAAAACCAAGATTAGTTTACTGAAATCAGTTCAATGTCATCTTCGTTTTCAAAGGTAGAAAAATAATAAGAATATTATGGAAATTCAATTGAGTTTCATAAGAAATCTTTAAAATAGTTGGAAATGAATTAAATCTAAATTAATGAGATAACTTACAAGGAGAGCCTTTTCGAAATCAGATCAATATTTCGCTTTCGATTGTTTTAAGATTTTTCGCTATAAACTGTTCATGACTGCAAATTGAATGCAATTATTCAATAGACATCCAGACGAGACAATCAAACTTATTCATTTTTAAATAATTGTCATCATGAAATCATTTAGCATCTTCAATTTTATAATTGGAAACTTTGAGAAGGGCGATCAATCAAACCTGCGTTTGTTTTTCAGCTATCGACCCATCAATCTTTATATTCCAACAATTCGAAGAACAATGAAAATCGATATAGGAAGAACATCTCATGTGCATTCTGAGTTACACTTTTGTAAATGCCATTCACGTAATTTAAAGCAATCAACAATGTTGATGCGTTGAAAGATTTCAAAAAAAGCGCAACATAAAATATTTGAAAAATTAGTAAATTGCGATTCACTTTCATGATTTGCCGTCATCCACGTTCATAAATGTTTACTCATTGCCATGTGTTGCATTCACATAATTATTTTCAAGTTTATGATGTTCTCATGTAGGTACGTATGAAGAAAATCTCATAAATCATGTCATGCTTAAGCATTAAGTAATCTTATGCTTGCATTCCGTTTCTATTCGAACTTAAAATTATTTCATATCATTTTCAATTTAGATCTGTAAATGAACAAAAGCACGAAGTCCACAAAAATCAATATTTTCTACCCATTGCAAGTGTTCTCGTGTCATAATTGTTCCAATAAATTCATTATCAATGGTCAGATGACCCCAAAGTTCATAAGTATCTCTTAAAAATAGACTTGAAAAGGTATAAAAGTTTCTAAGCTCTTAAGCTTGCCATCAGTCGATGGTTAAGAGTCTTAGAAAGATAACAAAATTGAAAATGCTTCTGCTTGTGGTGTTGCCATTAATTTTCATTGAAAATGTTGATTTAAAGTTTATGAGATCCGATGACATTCTGAGAAATTTGATTACTTATGACAGTGTTCAAGTGAAAAGGAATCACGAGAAGCTTCTAGGGAATGCTTTCGAAACTCAATATTATTCGCCCTTCAAAGCAATCGCGAATTCATCGAATGACACTGAAAGTCATCAAATGAAATTGAGAAAAAAACCATCAATTAGATTTAAACGTAAAACTGATTCAACTTTTCGTGGTCGACCAAAGACAATTCAAGAAGTTTGGTCTCGAAACTTTAATATTTCTACGCAACAGTTTAGCCAATCAACAAGTCTTGTGACATTGATGAATAAAATCATTTTAAAATATATGTCCGCATGCATTCCAGTTATTCTTTATGATGAATATGTTGAGAAGTCTGAAGGTTTCATCTTGCTACGTTTGTTTCAAAATTTTCCTACATCTTTTATTCACGGTAAAATTGGGAAAAACTTTACGATTGAAAATGATATTTTGCTCGATCCACCTCATATAAGATGCCGATCTTACATCTTGTTTGTTTCTGATGCACTCAAAAGCAGACAAGTCGTTGGGCCACAAATTGAAAGCAAAGTTATTATCGTCCCAAGATCAACGCAATGGAAGCTTCAAGAGTTTCTTTCATCACCACTCTCAAGGGATATTATAAATCTTTTAATTATTGGTGAAAGTTACTCAACTGATCTAACAAAAGAACGCCCTTATGTGCTTTACACTCATCAATTGTATGTTGATGGTTTGGGAAGTAACAAACCAAAAGTTTTAACATCTTGGCTAAAGGGAAAATTATCTCGACCTCACATTGATTTATTTCCCGTCAAGTTACGTAAAGGATTTGCTGGTCATCGTTATTCTGTTGCAGCTGTAAATTTTCCACCATTTGTTTTTAAGAAGCTTTCAACTGATGGCGTTGGAAATCTTCACATTGAATGGTAATTAACTAAATGGTTTAAACCAAAATATAAACTTTTTCTGTATCAATCAGGGATGGATATGAATATCGAATGCTTGAAGTATTGGAAAAGAAATTAAATTTCACATTCGAGGTCTCTGAACCAAGAGAACTTGAAATGCTTGGGTAAGTTGAACAATTAAACCTTGATTTACTTTTTTTTATTAGAAATTATTCGAAGACCTGGTGATGCTGTTGGATTATCAATTTCCAAGAGACAACACGAAATAGGAATGTCAGGAATGTATGTGACAACGGAGAGAAATTCGGGAACAGAAATGTCAGTTTCACATAGCACTGATTGTGCTGCATTCATTACATTAACATCAAAAGCTCTACCAAGATATCGTGCAATTCTTGGACCTTTTCAATGGTTTGATTTTAATTTAGAATTCTTCTTGAAATAAATTTTATTGATTTTGATTGTTTCAGGCAAGTTTGGGTTTGCTTGACTTTTACTTATCTCATCGCTATCATTCCACTGGCATATTCTGATTCTTTATCAATCAAATATCTCATTGAAAAACCTGGACAAATTGAAAACATGTTTTGGTAAGTAAAATTTTAATTTTTTATTGAAAATTTTCTTCATTTCTTTTTTCAGGTACGTTTTTGGAACATTCACAAATTCACTGACATTCAGTGGGGAATTGAGTTGGTCGAATTCTAAGAAAACCTCAACAAGACTTCTCATAGGTAAGAAAAATCATTGCGTGACTGTGGAAATATTGCCTTCCTTACACAACAAAATATTAATGATGTTCAAGGAATGAAATGTTTAATAATGACTCAACATTTATTTAAAGGTTTCTATTGGGTGTTTACAATCATCATCACGGCTTGCTACACGGGATCGATAATTGCTTTTGTAACGCTTCCAGTCTTTCCAGAGACTGTTGATACAATCAGACAACTAAGAAATGGATTTTATCGTGTTGGAACTTTAGATCGTGGTGGATGGGAGCGTTGGTTTGTTAATTCTTCTCATCCAGATACTGTCAAAGTTTTGCAGAATCTTGAATTGGTTAAGAATCTTCAAGAAGGCTTGGGAAATGTCACTAAACCATATTTCTTGTTTCCTTATGCATTTATTGGAAGCAAAGCACAATTGAATTTCATCGTTCAGACAAATTACAGCGATGACAAGCTTGGCCGACATTCAACTCTTCACATTAGCGATCAATGTTTTGCACTCTTTGGAGTTTCATTTGTGTTTCAACGCGAATCTGTTCTTCGTGACAAGATTAATCACGGAATTTTAATTCTTCAACAGAGTGGAATCATTAATAAGATTAAAAATGATGTAAGATGGGATATGGTGAGATCGAGTACAGGAAAATTACTTCAGATAAGTGAGGGAAAAACTCTGAGAATTGCAAATCAAGAAGAAAGAGGTCTAACGTTAGCAGACACTGAAGGAATGTTTCTTCTTCTTGGCATAGGATTTCTCATTGCTGGAGCTGCTTTAATATCAGAATGGGTCGGAGGATGTACAAATAAATGCATGCAATTTATGAGAGTTAAACGGGAACAAGAAGAAGAAACACATCGAATCGAAGAAGAAAAGGAAAATGCGCGAGTTGAAGCTGAAACTGCGAGACTTGCTTTGAAATCAGCATCATCAGTGATTGGAATAACTTTCAGTGTGAAAACAGAAGATGAGAAAACGGTGCAAGATGGAAATGAACCTCAAGAATTAAAACCAACTTCTGAAGTTTTATCGGGTTCATCGAGAAATTCTCGTCACAGTCGATCGGATTCAATTACTTATCCGGATTTAAATGCTGCAATGTTATCTGAAATGTATCACGGACCTAAAACACGAGCATCGAACATCATCATGATGGATGGAAAAATGATGAGCGAAAGTGATGCAAATGAGCATGCAAATCAAATGAAAAAAGACGACGAAATGAAACAACGATTGAGTGATGGAGGTTCAGGTGAAGTTCTTCGAGACTTCGACTTTTTAAACAATGGAAAAGATGAGGATGCTGATGAAGATAAAGACAACAATGTCTCTCATCACGTTTGTGAAGTTGAAATTAATTTACAAGCGCCAACTGATACTGAATTCGATAATTAAAAAATATTTAATCCAGAATCATGGAGAAGTGAATGTTTTAACGACAAATTTTATTCCACTTAAATAACAATTTCATGCACATCTTCTTTTGTAAATGTTTTTATGTTTGCTCATTTGCTTTCATACAAAAAGAAGAAAATGAAGATGCATAAATTTTAGTAGCTCGTGCTACCTTCAAGTTGTTGCGGAAATAAGTCGAGTTTCACGAAACTTTAAATTGCATCATGAAAATCTACAATAAAATAAATTCATTAACCTAAATGCATCAGCTTCTTTTTTAATGCAATCACAACATTATTATGTTCAATTATAGTTAATCAAGTGTCTTAAACGGTTTCGATACCAAAAGGGTTTCTTAATTTTCATTAATTTATGATCAAATTTGAAATCAAAGAACTTAGTTCAATAAATTGATTGAAGTTATTTGAATGAGAAACGATTAAAAAATAATTAAAAGGTTAATAATTAATTTCATTTGATTTAATGTATGAATGATGTATAGAAAGCCTTATTAAATCATTCAGCCTCATCTGTTGAGAAATAAATCAAAGCCAATTTGATGAATTAATGTTAACCTAGTAAGTTCTCCCACAGCATAGATAATCAGTGAAACACTTAAAATAATTAGAAATATTCTAGATGCACATTGACGCAATAAAAATTTCAATTAGGAATTGCACAAACTCATTGTCATCATCGTTTTTTATTTCAACATCAAATGAGATTAATTGAATTTAATAATCAAACATGATCATGATTGTCACATCAATTTCGATTCATTGCAAAACAAGTTTAAATATGTTCTTTAATTTCACATCATGTTCTTCTTTCGTACATTGTTGTAGGTGTCGTACTTGGAATACTTTCAAAACATTAAATAAATAATTGAAACACCAAAGATTAACATTTTGTTTGCAATTTGCACTTTATTTATCTTTCGTCAAAGGAAAAATTTAATAAATTTTAAATGATTATTGAAAGGAAAAGACAAAACTACTTCATACTTAGATTTTTGGATAAATTTTATTCGTTTGTTGCATTTTGGGAAGATCCATGACCAAAGAAAAGCTCTGTGAGCTTACGTGCCTAATACAATAGATATTCAGATACTTTATTAAGATTCAATTTTTAAAAGCTTTCAAAAAAAAAAGGTTCACGAATTTCTAAATTTTGAAAATAAATGTCAAAGTTTAGCAAATAAAAAAAGCTAGAAAATCACAAAGGAAAACAAAATTTAATATTATTCACTTCTTTTCCCTAAGATCTTACAACCTCATCATAAATAAATCAAAAAATCTTAAAATCAAAACGTTTAAATTTACCTACATACTAATCAACTAATAATTAAATCATAAACAAAAATAAAACATTTACAAAGCTTGTAAGTTACGTATCGTGTCTAAAACATCGACTTAAACAACTTCCTCACTAGAATAAATTTCTGTTTGCTTTTTAAAAGCTTCAATCATAAGTTTCTGTTTGATCGTGAAAATATTTTTGTTATTATTGCATTTTCAGATAAATATTGCGACATTATGAATCAACAATGTTGAAACAATTCAACATGCGTCGTTCATAATCTCTAAAAGAATTCGCTTAAGATTCTCAATGCCAGTAAGAAATCCAGCATCAGGACCGTGATGAACTGTTTTACTGTCTTCAATTTGTGAAATTTTAATCAAATCCTTCGATGTAAACGTCGTGTGTGCAAAATCAATGATTCTTACATCAACGAGTGGCGACGATTTTGTTTGTGACATTTTCTGTTGCATTTTAATTAAATCCTTATTGTCACCTTTAATTGATCTTTTTCTTTTGGGACTTGAATGTTCTTCTTGATCACTCGTCGTTTTAAAGAACTTCGTTCCACTTGTATCACTTACAATAATCGTGTCAATCGTGTTACTCAATGATGACAATTGTTCATCGTCAGCATCATCATCTTCTTCGTCATTTTTCAGTTTAACTCTGCAAATATCAGAATTGTTGTCTGCCCCTCTTTCATTATTTGATTTCTTACTTCTAGGAGTGATTAACGATGTTGTCGGATTTGATTTCGAATTGGTTTTATCATAAGAATCATCATCAGTTATGCATTGATTTGCGTCTTCATCATGTACAATAATATTTTTATCTTTAGACTCATTAATTTCCTGAGACGTAAATTCGTCACTACTGTTACTATAATTAAGCCATGAATCCATTGAACGTGGTGAAAGTGCATTTCCGTTTGGCAATTCTAAGTAATTCTTATCGGTGCTATTAAGATTTTCGGAGTCGTTAATTTCATTTGTGTCATCTTTAGCAGAATTTAATCGAAGAGTTGTCTCTTCATGCGATGTGTTCAGATCTGTTGAGCAGCTCGATATGTCAGCGTCGTAGTTATGGGAATTCAAATTTTCCTGTTGTACTAATTCACTGTCTTTACCTTCATAAACCAGAAGCAAAGAACTAAGAAACCTGTAATTAGTTTATGGCCTTTTTCAAACGCATTTTTATAATTTACCATGAATAAAAACGATAACTTGAAAGCATTTTTATCACACTATGCAAATGTTCAAGGCGTGCAAGTACTTTCTCAATGACTTTCGTTCGTAACCGTATGCCGTTGTGGAAGAACTCGTAGAGAGCGTCTTTGAAGTCGATTTCTGTTAATTTTCGGCCCCAATACTTATCACGTTTAATGAATTCATCATTACAAACATTAAACTTTTGAAGCCCACAAAGTCTCATGCCAAGTCTAGCTGATGTACTTGCAGCACACTTTGCTATTTGTTTTGTTCGCTTTTCTGCTGATGCGTCGTCACCGTGTTGTCGGGTGCCCATTTTGAGATCAAGTATGCAAGGTTGATGAAATTTTGACGTGATATTTTCTAGCATCAAGAAATCTGGAATTAAAAATAGATTTGGATATGAATTAAGTGAAAAACAAAAAAAGAATTGCGTCTTAAGAACAGAAGAGTAAATAAAACCAAAAATATTATCTTAATGTAAATCAAGACTTCAAAAGAAAAAAACAAAATTGAAATTATTATTTGCACGTGTTGCTGCCTTATCAACAGTTTTACGAGAAGTTTATAGTGCTTTTACTAACATTGCTTATTTGAGTTGTCAGAAGATGAAATACTTCGAAGAACTTCCGCTGCATTTCCATTTTTATGAATCCTCATTCTGTAAAAGAGAAAAATAATAAAAATAAAGAAAATTTTTGGATTAAATTTTAATCTTGATTAACAATAACTGAGGTTAGATTAAAATAAATTTTTTTAAATTTAAAAATGTCTAAAAACAAGTCATGGTACAATAGACAATAAATGATAGCAAGATACCCAATTGAAGAATAAAAACAATTTGAAACTAATGGTTTGAAATGCTTACCGCAAAACATCATCTCGTTTTCTTTTCGATGAAGTTTGACGCTTCAGTGATTCGCTTTCCCGAAAGTTTGGGCTGTATCGCTTTTCCCATGTTTCACCTGTTGTTGCTTGCATAACACCTGAAAATCAACAAACAATGTCAACAGAAAATTATGGATATTAAATCACGATATTTGTTTCTAAAATCAACGAAGGTCAAAGTCGTAAATTTTTCATTTTTTTTCTCATATGAAGTGGAAATGAATGAAAATGGAAATCAATGAAATTTATTTTGTATGGCGCACAGACACAAATAGCACATTTTTCTCATTCCTCTATAGTCATCACATGAGAATTCGAATAATTAAAACTTTTTAAATTGGTTGGAAGATTAATTAACTCATTAAATAATATATTCATCGATTCAATCAAACTAATACGACAATAAGGAAGTTATTAATACTCACCTTTATATTTTGGAACATAATCTTGAATGTCGTTATCTGGAATGTTTTGGTAAAATTCCAATTCACGAAAATTTAGAGGTTTTATGACAGTTTTGTCATTTAACAACAAGAGACGCGTATGACCTCCAACTTGATTTGACAAAGGATATAAATTAATTTCATCTTTCTTTGAATTTTCATCATCGTCATCACTCTCTGAAGAATTCGTTTGTGAAAGAATACTATGAGGTTTAAGGAATTCGTTTATTGGACTTGATTTTCTTGGGGTTGTTAGACTGGAAGAATTAACATGTTTGTTCTCAACTGAAGATGAAGATGAATCAGAAGGAATCTGAGCTTTAAAATCTGAGACTATTGAAGTGCTAATAAGACGTGTTTCTTCATTCTTTTTGTTGTTGTAATTTGGAAGCGTGAGCTGTGTCGATGGACTCAGTATATCTGTTTTAGTTTCATCCATCCAGCAAAATAATTAAATGACTTTGAAATGTTGTCGTTCATCCAAACGCAGAAGAATATAAATAGAAAATGAATTTCTCTTTTTTCCTTTTCACTTTTGACAAATAGTTTGAATTAAATATTCCTTTATTAGTAACTTAATCTTTTCCTGTTGACTTAAACTATTTTCTCTTTTACCTAAAAAAATAACACGAAACTTTTTCCTCTTTTTTCAAATCTTGCACAATTACAAAATTCAGGTTTAATCCTTCATCAAATTGTAACAGCCTGAGTCACATTTAATTCTAAACAATTGTTTTATGATAATTTTAGCCTTCACACTTTTTATCAATTGCCTACGACCGAACAGACTGACGAAAAATATTTCCAATTTTATTGAAAATTTTTTTCGACCAAAACAAACGCCAGCGGCTGACATTTGACGGCACACTTAACATCAACGTCGAAGTATTTTGAATTTCGTTTCGTCGTTAAATTATCGTTTAATTATCCTCAACACTTTCTTTTGTATGCATTGTTATTTTTGGAATGTTGTGTCAAACTATTTGACTCAAATACTTGAAATATGCAACAAGTAGATAATTGTAGAACAGCTGATGAAATAAATTTCCAGTGAATATTTATTTCAAATTTCCTAGCAACGAAATGTTAATGGAAACGGTTGCATTTTCATATAAACAACTCTTCATTGCAATGTACTTTTATACGATATTTAAAATCTAGATAGGAAAAATGAGCAGATATCTTAAAAATCTTCATAAACCTTGCGATAAATTAGATAAATACGATAATGAGCCTAAGAGTCCGTTTCTCAACTTGAAACTTTCTGATATAAGGAAATATCGTCGGCATAGTCAGTTCCAACAATGTCCACTAAAGGTAAGAATATTTCTTAATGATATGTGAATTAGTAAAAAGTAAGAGTAAAGTTTAGTTTCAGAAACAACCATCTTTCAATGATGATGATGAGCCAAACCCAGCAATTCCACCAGAAATTCACATTGCCAAATTGCGTTTCTATGCAAGAAATACGCCGATTCCTAAGATGCTTAAAGTTACTGAACAACAAATCTTCAGCTTTTTACCAAAGCGTTTGAGTGATAATTATCCAGAGATTGTTGCTGATTACATGTCTGAAGTTCATGAAGAACATGATCGTCTTGTAAAAGGGTTCAGCATGTATAAGCTTTTAAAGCCATTGCCTGATGATTTCATTCCAACTCGTGACGACTTTCGATTTAAACGTCTAGGAAAATCAAGCAATTATAATAATTACTTGAAGAATCGTGAAAAGATTAAGAAAAATCTTATGCTTTTGTATCCTTTTGTCAGATGTATAAATTATCATTCAAATATTGATTTCCCTGAAATCTTGAATAATTTCGGAAGATATCGAGCGATGGGTGAACTGGGAATTCATGACATTCGTGATTTCACAAAGAAAGATCTTGCTGAAAATTCTGCATTCATCAAGAAAACTTTTTATCCAAAAATCATAAAAATAATACGAAATCACTATGGAAAGCAACTTAAATATCAACTCACGCGCAATCAGTGGCAAAAAGCATGGAATTGTGCAACAGGTTTAATAGCTCGACAAATAAACAATCTTAAAATGCGAACCATTGAACATTTGAATGAAGTTCTTCTTAAATCTACACAAATTCCTTTTCTTAAAGTCATTGCGATATGTGAAAGTCACATTGATTTATGTCCAACACTTGATGAAATATTTGACATGTATCACAATTTTATCGACATCATTAATGAGATTGGAAACAATCTTGAGCCACTTGAGACTTTGATTGATAAGAAGAAATTTGAAACTTCCCGAATTACAATCAAAGTTGATCTTGGTGAGATGATTTTGAAGAGTATTCACTCGAAACTTCAGGAAACACTTGAGATTGCTTATGCTCCTATTAAAATATATCTTGAAAGTTTTCAAATGCAATTTTATAGTTTACAATCGAAAAAGGAACAAAATGATCTCATTGAATATCTCGAAGAACCACGAAGCTTTGATGAATATTTTGAAGTTGTTGAGAAATACCAAATTCACATAGACAACCTTCGACTTCTGATTCAGAAAGAATTCTTCAATGAAGCGATTATCAGTCAATCAGATGCAATCGAAAGCTTGAGACGTATTGGAGAAAATAGTTTGAAAAAAATCACTGCAAGCATTGTTCGAGAACATAAGAAAGAAATTCGAAGCATTTCAAATGAATATGAAGAGATCAAGAGACGAGCTTTGGAAATTCCATTAACAACTGAACATTTGTTTGAAACTGGCGAATACATGTTGAATGTTAAGAAGAATGTCATCGATGAATTAGGTGAAAGAATTCGTTTCACTTTACGAGTCACTGGATTGATCGTTGAGTTGACGGAAATGGATAATGAACACATAAAACTTCAACGAGAAGTCATTGACTGGTATCACAACACTTCACATATATTTGAACTTGGAGGAACAAATTTTGAAACAATGAAATATCAGTTTGAGGAAAAACTTTTATTTGTTTCGAAACAAATACAAGATCGTTTGAAAGAACTCGCTCCAAACCTAACAATCATTAATGACATGACCAATTCAACCAAGTTCAAGGAATATGAACGCATTTTGAAGAAGTTTGTCGATCAAATTGTTGTGTTTGATGATCATGTGAAGTGGCTGAATAAGGAAGAAGTTTTGTTTAAATTTCCAAAGACTCAATCAGCGCTTCTAGAAAGTATGAAGACTTTTGTAATTCCTTTCTGTTTGCTTATCAAACTTTGCATTCGTTGGTATCGCTACTATGATGTATGGATGGACGGCTGTTTTGAGTACCTTGATCCAAAATTTGTACAAATCACAACTGAAGAATTCTTGAAAGATTTCCAGAAAACCCAAAAATTCTACCGGAACTTAATAAAAGCTGAAAATGAATTTCCTGAATGCAGATTCAAAGGGCAATTAGAAGATCCCGACATTGAAAAGCTTCCATCGCCTTTAAAAATTTGTGCTCGGATGATTCAAACGATCAAAGATTTCAGAATTGGTGTTCATGTTGTGACGATTATGTGCAATCCGGCTTTACGTGAACGTCATTGGAATGAAATGTCTGAAGTAGCTAAAATGGATCTGCAACCTGATGCTGGTACAACATTAAGAAAAATTATCAATTACAACCTTCCGTGCTTGGATGAATGTGAAATCATTTCGATTGGCGCTTGTAAAGAACTTCAATTGCAACAAAACTTAGCAGCAATGATGAAAGAATGGAATGTTGTAAATTTTTCACTCAGTGAATTTAAAAACACTGGAATTACAATTCTAAGCAGCATTGAAGACGTTCAAGCAATACTTGACGATCACATTATTAAAACACTTTCAATGCGTGGGAGTGCATTTGTGAAACCGAGTGAAGATGAAGTTAAAGATTGGTTTAATAAATTAATTCGTGTTCAATCAACAATCGAGCAGTGGGGAAAAGTTCAATCAACTTGGTTATATTTGTTGCCAATTTTCACATCAAAAGACATCGTTGCGCAAATGCCAGAAGAAGGAAGATATTTTGTTCAAGTTGATAACATTTACAAGCGTTACATGATGGCAGTTGTGAAGGAACCGAATGTCATGGAAACTGCAGCACAACCAGGACTCTTAGAATCAATGATTGAAGCTAATGGAATGTTAGAGAAAGTTATTGTTGGTGTGAATAATTACTTAGAGAAAAAAAGGCTTTTCTTTCCTCGCTTCTTCTTTCTCTCAAATGATGAAATGTTGGAGATTCTCTCAGAAACAAAAGACCCATTGCGAGTTCAATCACATCTTAGTAAATGTTTTGAAGGAATTAATAAATTAGATTTCAACGATTTACTTGAAGCATCGGCAATGATAAGTGTTGAAGGTGAGAGAGTTAAATTCATTGAAAAAGTTTCAACAGCAGCCGCACGTGGAAGTGTTGAGAAATGGTTGTCACAAGTCGAACATCAAATGTTGGCATCGATAAAAGATGAAACGTCAAGAAGTTTCTTAAGTTACCAGGAAACAAAACGAACTGAATGGATAACACAATGGCCAGGAATGGTCGTTCTTGCTGTTTCACAGATCTACTGGTGTGTCGACATTGAATCTCGTTTAAAGACAAATGAACTGAAGGATTATTATGAATTTCTTCAAATACAACTTCGTGAAACTGTTGGGATGATTCGAAGTGAGAAAATATCGAATTTAGATCGAGTTACAGTTAAAGCTTTGATTGTGATTGATGTTCATGCAAAAGATGTTTTGGAAGAAGTTGTAAAGTGCAATGTGACGTCTGAAGATAATTTCCAATGGATTAGACAATTAAGATATTACATGGTAGATGATGCTGTTCAAGTTAGAATAATAAATGCTTGCGTTCCATATGGATATGAATATTTAGGAAATTCTGATCGATTGGTTATCACGCCATTAACTGATCGTTGTTACATGACTTTGATGTGTGCTTATCAATTGCATTTAAATGGTGCACCTGAAGGGTAAATTAACAAAGATTTTAAAAAGATTTTCACTAAAAAATATTTTCATTCACAGTCCGGCAGGAACTGGCAAAACTGAAACTACTAAAGATCTTGCAAAAGCACTCGCTGTTCAGTGTAAAGTGTTCAATTGTTCAGATGGTCTCGATTATAAGTCGATGGGAAAATTCTTTAAAGGTTTGGCAGCATCAGGTGCATGGGCTTGCTTCGATGAATTTAATCGAATTGAACTTGAGGTATTGTCGGTTATTGCACAACAAATCTTGTCAATTGTTCAAGCAGTGAGAAATGGTGTTGAGAAATTCATGTTTGAAGGAACTGAATTACCTTTAAATCCTTCGTGCTATGTTTGCATTACAATGAATCCGGGATATGCTGGAAGAAGTGAATTACCAGATAATCTGAAAGTTCTCTTTCGATCTATTGCAATGATGGTTCCCGATTATGCTTTGATTGGTGAAATTTCACTTTACAGTTATGGCTTCGTCAATGCACGAGAACTTTCAGTCAAAATCGTCACAACATATCGATTATGTTCGGAACAGTTGAGTTCTCAAAATCATTACGATTATGGAATGCGAGCTGTCAAAACCGTACTTCAAGCATGTGGAAACTTAAAAAAGAAATTCCCTAATGAACGAGAAGACGTTCTTCTCCTTCGAAGTCTTTTGGATGTAAATCTTCCAAAGTTTTTGACCATCGACATTCCATTATTCCAAGGAATTATTTCCGATCTCTTTCCCAATGTTGAAATTCCTGAAACTGATTACGGACATTTCACAGAAATATTTAAAAATATCTGCGAATCGATGAATCTTCAACCTAAAGAAGAATTTATGTTGAAAGTTATTCAAACATTCGAAATGTTGATCGTTCGTCATGGCTTTATGTTGGTTGGTGAACCTTTGTCTGGAAAGACAGCAGCTTTAACTGTTCTTGCAGAATGTTTAACACAATTAGCTAAACGTTATCCCGATGAAAATCCTTACTATCGAAAGGTTCAATTTGATACAATAAACCCTAAATCGATAACTTTAGGTCAACTCTACGGTGCATTTGATCCCGTGTCGATGGAGTGGAGTGACGGAGTTGCTGCCACATTATTTCGTAACTACGCTTCAGATCCATCGCCTGACCGGAAATGGATCATTTTTGATGGCCCTGTTGATGCTGTTTGGATTGAAAATATGAATACGGTTTTGGATGACAATAAAAAGCTTTGCTTAACATCTGGTGAAGTCATCACAATGTCACAAGAAATGTCAATGATATTTGAAGTCATGGATTTGGCTCAAGCATCGCCAGCTACTGTTAGTAGATGTGGAATGATTTATATGGAGACAATTGTGCTTGGATGGGAGGCTTTCGCACTTTCCTGGCTCAATGTATGCAACCCAATGTGGGCTGGAGATCATAAAGTGATGATTATGGGAATGTTTCGTTGGATTATTCCTGATGTAAGTCATTAAATTTTGATAATTTTGAAAAAAATATTATTTTTTCTTTTTCTTTCAAGTGTTTGACTTTCATAAAAAGAAATTGTCAAATGTTTCTCAAATCAAGTGACATTAACATTATTCTGTCAACCTTTTCAATCTTTGAGATGCTTTTGAATGATGCGTGTGAAGAAAATCAAGAAGAATACGCGAAATTCTTGACATCTTGGTTTCAAGCTGCAATTTCTTACGCTGTTATGTGGGGATTAGGTGGAATAATGAATACGGAATCTCGCACCAAGTTTGATGAGTTTTATCGAGAGGTAAAAATATTTAAGAAAAATTTTAATTTATTTTCTATAATTTCATTTTTTCCAGATTTGGAATAAGCAAATCCCGACAGAAGTTGGAAGAATTGAAGTGACAATTCCTCCAGATGGTCTCATCTTTGACTATGTTTATATTTTTAAGCAAAAAGGTGCATGGAAACTTTGGCCAGATCTTGTACGAAACATGAAAATTGAGACTGGCGTGGCAATTCAAGTGCCAACAATTGACACTGCCCGATATTCTCACATGTTTAATTTGCATTTCAAGTATCAAAGACCTTTTTTGTTAGTGGGACCAACAGGAACAGGTATGAGAAATGATTTTTTTAACTTTAGAATATAATATGTTGCAAAATAAAAAGCTTTGACTATGATAAGACATGTTGCAAGTTTCATGCGACATGTGACACTAAAAAACTTTTCTTTGTTGCGTGTGACTTTAAAAAAGCTTCTTTGTGTGTGACATTTCTCATCGTAGATCTTACAATCAATGGCTTAAATTAAGAAAATGTTTTAATTCTATTTATAACAGGAAAATCATTCTACATTCAAAATAATCTCATGAAACTACCGGAGGAAACTTACGTTCCAGCATTCGTCACATTCACAACGCAAATAACAGCAAATCAAGTTCAAGAGCTGGTTTTATCAAAGCTCATAAAGAAGAGGAAAGGAATTTATGGTCCACCTCAGGATCGAAAATGTATTTTGTTCATTGATGATATGAACATGCCTGCAAAAGATGAGTATGGCGCACAAGCACCAATCGAATTAATTCGCCAATATTTTGACAAGAAGCACTGGTACGACACAAAAGATACAACAAAGATTTACTTAAAAGATTTATTGATCGTTGCTGCTTGTGGACTTGTTGGTGGTTCACGTCAAGATGTTTATGCAAGATTTCTTTGCCATTTCAATATCTTTGCCATCAATCTTTTCTCGGATGAAACAAATTTTAAGATTTTTCATTCTATTCTTGTGGATGTTTACAAACGAAATGGTCATCCAAACGATGTTATTCAAAGCTGCAACAACATTGTTTCATCGACTATTGAAATTTATAATTTTGCGATTAAAAACATTCTTCCAACACCTTCAAAGTCACATTATGTATTCAATCTTCGTGATATTTCACGTGTCATCACCGGTTGCGGATTGTTAAGAAGAGAATCAACAGACACGAAGAAAATGTTTACAAAAATTTGGTGTCATGAGACGTTGCGCGTATTTTTTGATCGATTAATGGACGATAAAGATCGTGTTGAAGCTTTTAAAAAAATCAATAAATGTATTCAAACTTTCTTCAAAGATAAACCAGAAGAATTGTTTGAAGATCTTATGGGAGATGGCCCGTTGACATATCAAAAAATGAACGGACTTTTATTTGGAAGTTACTTCGATATGGACACTGATTATGAAGATCGAAAATATGAACTCATTCAGAATGTTGATGCATTTAGAAATCTCGCTTATCAATGTTTGGATGAATATAATTCCACTCACAAGACTAAGATGGATGTTGTGTTATTTGAATATGCTTTGCAACATCTCAATAAGATTTGTCGTATTATGAGCTTACCTGGGGGGTCAGCTTTGCTTGTTGGCATGAGTGGTTCAGGTCGTCAATCAATGGCAACGCTAGCAGCAGCAATTCTTAATCAAAGTTTATTTCAACCAGAAATCACAAAGAATTATGGTCTCAATGAATTTCGTGATGATCTTAAAATTATGTTGAAAGAAGCTGGCGGACTTGGCAAAGACACGGTTTTCCTTTTCACAGAAGGTCAGATGAAGATGGAAGAATTTCTTCAAGACATCGACTGCTTATTGAATCTTGGAGAAGTTCCAAACATTTACCAAATTGAAGAGAAACAAGAATTACTTGAAATGGTGCGTTTAGCAGCTCAAGGTGGAAATCGTAATCTCGACATTCCGCCACTTCAAGTTTTTCAATTCTTTGTTAATCGTTGCAAGTTGAAGCTTCATCTCGTACTTTGTTTCAGTCCCATTGGATCATCATTCAGAAATCGTATTCGATTGTATCCTTCATTAGTGAATTGTTGTACAATTGATTGGTATGATGATTGGCCTGAAGATGCACTTGAAATGGTCGCTCATAAATTTATTAAAGATATGAACATTCCTGATGACATCAAAGACAGTGTCGTGAAGATTTTACAAAACTTTCATACGACTGGTTTACGACTTGCTGAAGAGTTTTATCAGGAAACTGGTCGTGTAATTTATTTCACATCTGCCAGTTACCTCGAAGTCATCAAATCATTTTGTGGAATGATTAAGAAGAAGCAGAAAGAAGTTCTCGATAATAAAATGCGTTATTTAGTCGGATTAGATCGTCTGCAAGCTGCAGCTGATACTGTCGCTCAAATGCAAATTGACTTAGAAGCAAAGCAACCTGAGCTCATTATTCTTGCTGAAGATTCTCGTCGAATGATGGAAGAAATTGAAAAGGAATCAATGGAAGCTGAACTAGCAACGGAACAAGTGAAACGAGATGAAATTGTTGCAAATAAACAAGCAGCTGAGTCACTCGCGCTCAATGCTGAATGTGAAAAAGATCTCGCAAGTGCAATTCCAATTTTGGAAGACGCAATTCAATCGTTGAATACTCTGAAACCAGCTGACATCACACTCGTGAAATCAATGAAAAACCCTCCAGATACAGTGAAACTTGTCATGGCTGCTGTTTGTGTTATGAAGTCAGTTCCACCTGACAAAATTGCAGATTCATCAGGAAAGAAAATTCTTGACTTCTGGGGTCCAAGTAAGAAATTATTGGGCGACATGCAATTTCTGCAATCACTTAAAGATTACGACAAAGACAATATCAAACCAGAAATTATGGTGAAGATTCGAAAAGATTTTATTCCTCATAAAGACTTTCAACCGTCGATTGTGGCAAAAGCTTCGAGTGCTGCTGAAGGTCTCTGTAAATGGATCATCGCTATGAATCTTTATGATGCTGTTGCAAAAGTTGTAGCACCTAAGAAAGCGAAACTAGAAGAATCCAAAAGAATTTACGAAGAAACAATGATTTTGTTAGCAGAGAAACGTGAATTGGCAGCGCAATTAGAAATGCGAGTCATTCAATTGAACAATGATCTCGATGATGCGCAATTACGTCGACAAATGGTTGAAGATGAAGTTGAATTGTGTCGTAAAAAGCTGATAAGAGCTGAGACACTTCTTGGAGGTCTTGGAGGTGAAGGTAAACGTTGGGTGAGTTCAGCTGGTGAACTTCAATCAATTTACGATTGTCTTCCTGGCGATGTTCTAATTTCTTGTGGATTAATTTCTTATTTGTCACCATTAACAACAAAATATCGAACGAAAGCTGTTACCAGTTGGCATAAACTCTGCACCGAAATGAAGATTCCACAATCACTTGAGTTCAACTTTATTGCGATCTTAGGATCAGAAATAAAAATTCAAAATTGGAACATCAATGGATTGCCACGTGATTTGTTTTCAATCGAGAATGGAATAATTATGGAGAATTCAAGTCAATATTCATTGTTCATTGATCCACAAAATCAAGCTAATAAATGGATTAAAGAAATGGAAAGAAACAATCAATTATATGTTGTAAAGTTTTCTCAGAAAGATTACATGAAGACGATCGAAAATTGTATCGAGAATGGCCATCCAGTGTTGATTGAGAATATTTATGAGAATCTTGAAGCACCACTCGATCCACTGTTGAAGAAACAAACTTTCATGCAAGGTGGTTACGAGTTTATAAGTTTAGGTGAAAATGTTTTACAAATGTCACCAAACTTCCGTCTTTACATGACGACATCATTACGTAATCCACATTATCTTCCTGAAGTGTTCAACAAAGTCACAGTCATCAACTTCGCATTGACAATTGAAGGTCTTGAAGATCAGTTACTTGGAATTGTTGTAGCTAAAGAACGTCCCGACCTTCAAGAACTTCGAGAAGAACTCACAAAAACTAAAGCAAAGAATCAAGAAATGTTGAAAGCTGTTGAAGATAACATTCTTAAGACACTCTCTGAATCCACTGGTGACATTCTCGAAGATGAAAGTGCAATAAGAATGCTTGATGACTCGAAGGTTCTTGCTGTTGATATAAAATCAAAACAAGAAGAATCTGTTTCGACTGAATTATTATTAGAAACATTCCGTGAAAGTTATCATTCAGTAGCGACGCATGCAGCGACAATTTATTACTCAATAACTGATCTTCCAAACGTTGATCCAATGTATCAATTCTCACTTAGTTGGTACATAAATCTCTTCATTTTCAGTATCGAAAATGCCAACAAATCGAAGGAAATTATGAAACGATTAAAGTTTCTTATCGATGCAATCACCATCAACTTATATAATAATGTTTGTCGTTCACTCTTCGAAAAAGATAAACTTTTATTTTCCTTCATTTTAACAACAAAAATTATGATTTCAAATCAACAAATGACATTGACAGACTTGGATTTTCTGTTCACATCTAAGTATAGTGTTGATATGGATAAATTTACGAATCCTGATCCGAGTTGGATAACAGAAAAGATTTGGTGGAGTATCGCAAGGTTAAGTCAGTTGAAAGGCTTCAAAGGGTTCATTGATGATTTCAAGAATCACTTAAGTCATTGGAAATCAATTTTCAATGCAATTCAACCTGAAAAGATTGAAATGCCTGGCATTTGGAATTCATCTTTAACGACGTTTGAGAAGTTGCTGGTGTTGAATGCAATTCGACCTGATAAACTCACCGCTGGTATCGCAATGTTTATTGAAAGCCAGATGGGATCAAAATTTAATTCGCCGCCACCTTTCGACATTGGAAAATCATTTGAAGATAGTAATTGTTTAACTCCGGTAATCTTCATTCTCTCACCAGGTGTTGATCCCATGCAGTCAATCATATCTTACGCTGAAAAATTGAAATTTGACGAAACATTCCAATCAGTGTCACTCGGACAAGGTCAAGGAGAAATCGCACGAAGAATGATTGAAAAGGCTCAAGTTGATGGTGGTTGGGTTTGTCTTCAAAATTGTCATTTAGCTGAATCGTGGATGCCAACATTAGAAATGATGTGGGAGAAGATGGATATGTTCAACACTGACCCGACTTTTCGTCTTTGGTTGACTTCGTACCCTTCGAAATCATTTCCACAAACGATTCTGCAGAACGGCGTTAAGATCACAAATGAACCACCAACTGGACTCCAGAAGAATCTTCTTCGTTCTTATAATTCCGAGCCGATGAACGTTGATTCATTCTATTCAGGATGCCCTGATAAAGATCGAGCTTTTACAAAGCTTCTTTACGGCATTTCATTCTTTCATGCAGTGGTGCAAGAACGTCGGAAGTTTGGTGCACTTGGTTGGAACATTCTTTATGGTTTCAATGAATCAGATTTTCAGATAACAGTTCAACAATTGCAAATGTTCCTAAATGAATATGTGGAGATTCCATTCGATGCAATTTCTTACTTGACTGGGGAATGTAATTATGGTGGGAGGGTAACTGATGCATGGGATCGTCGAACTATCGTCACAATTCTCAAAGATTTTGTCAATGAAGATGTTGTTAATGATCCGATTTATAAGTTTACAAAGTTTGATGAAACTTATATCATACCAAGACGTGTCGAACATCGTGAAGTTGTTAAACATGTCAATGAAACGATTCCGAATGATCCCAGTCCGGAAATTTTCGGTCTTCATCCAAATGCCGGAATTATCAGAGACTTAAACGAATCACTTTTGTTAGCTGAAACGTTCAACAGCACTTTGGTTCAATCAGTTAAATCCAGTTCGGATGAAGATTTGATTTTAGGAATGGTTGAAGATATTTTACAAAGATTACCAAAAGATTTTGATGTTGAACAAGCACAAGAGAAATATCCGATCGATTACAATGAATCAATGAATACTGTTTTAGTTCAGGAAATGGAAAGATTAAACATTCTTCTTCGTGAGATAAGGAAAAGTTGTGAAAATCTTCGCGATGCAACAAGTGGAAAAATTGTAATGACGGCAATCATTGAAAATGTTTCGAAATCTTTAACATTGAGTAAAATTCCGACAATTTGGACGAAGAAATCTTATCCGAGTTTGAAGAATGTCGGATCGTACATCACGGACTTTATCAAACGACTTGATTTCCTTCAGACATGGTATGAGAATGGAAAACCAGCATGTTTTTGGATTTCTGGCTTCTTCTTCACGCAAGCTTTCCTAACTGGCGTCACACAAAACTATGCAAGAAAATATAAAATTCCGATCGATACTTTGACATTTGATTTCAACATTCTAGATTTCATGGATCCTGAAAAGTAAATTTAATTAAAAACTTCTTGATTTTCATGATAATGTTCGATGATTTTAGATCACTTGAGTCACCAACTGATGGAGTTTATGTTCATGGTTTGTACATTGAAGGTGCAAGATGGGATGTCAAAGAAAGATCGTTGAATGAACAACATCCAAAAGTGATCATCAATAATTTTCCACTAATTCATTTCATTGTAAGAATTCTTTTAAAATTTTGATTTATTTTAAATTTCTTTTCTCATAGCCATTAATCCAATCAAATTTCCATGAGAATTCACGATATAAATCGCCACTTTACAAGACATCGGAGAGAAAAGGAATTTTATCAACGACCGGACATTCTACAAATTATGTCATTGCTTTGATGCTTGACACAAAAGTCGATCCCCAACATTGGATAAAACGTGGTGTTGCTCTTCTTTGTCAAGACAATGATTAAATTTTTCCTTTTTTAGATGTAAAATTAATTAAATTTTTCGTGTTTCAAAAGTGAAATTTATTTCTAAATTTTCTAAAATAATTTCTAATTCAAATAAAATTCTTTTAATAAAGTTTTTCCTAACATTTTTCCTTTCATGCCTTGTGAATTTGCATCAACAATTTCAACAGCGACATAATCACCGACATTGATTTCATTCGACTTTGGTATGATAACTTTAATGTTTCCATCACATCGACCATAAATTTCATCTTTTGAACGTTTGCTTTGATTTTCGATGAGAATTAGTTGCGTTGTTCCAATTAATTGTTGATTAAGAAGTTGAGAATTGCGACGATACATTTCAATCATTCGATTGAGTCGATCAATCTTCACATCGTGAGGAACGTCGTCTTGGAACTTTCGGAACGCTGTGGTTTTCTAATAGAATAAAAAAGTGAAATTAAAAGGCTTTGAATAAAAGAATCTTTCTTACCTCTCGCATGCTGTAAGGAAATAAATAAGCAACGTTGTACTTGACTTCATCGATCAACGTCAGAGTGTCATTGAACTCCTCTTCAGTCTCACCACAGAAACCGCAAATGAAATCACTTGAAATGGAAACATTTGGAAGAACTTTTCTAACACGTGAAATAAGTTCAAGATAAGCTTCTCTTGTGTAGCCTCGTCGCATTCTCTCAAGAACTGATGAGTTGCCTGATTGTGCAGGAATATGAAGTGACTTGCATATATTTGGATATTTCGCGATCACTTCAAGAACTGCACTTGGAAAGTCTTTTGGATGAGGCGAAGTGAAACGAATTCGAAGTTCTGGTGACACATTTGCGATTCTTTCAAGAAGCTCAGCGAATCTCAATCCACCCACTTTTGTTTTATAAACTGTTTTAAAACCGGGAACGAGCTGAGTTGCTTCTGGTTCTTGGTTTTCTTTGGAAAGATCTCTGAAACTATTAACGTTTTGTCCAAGTAAAGTAACTTCTTTGATTCCTTGTTGCTCAACTAGCACTTTCACTTCTTTTTCAATTGAATCAATTGGTCGTGATCGCTCTTTTCCTCTTGTAAATGGAACAATACAATAAGAGCACATATTGTCACAACCTCTCATGATAGAAACGTAAGCTGTGATTGAGTTTTGATCAAGTTTCACTGGCATTAAATCAGCATATGTTTCATCAAGCGATAACAGAACGTTAATCGCACTGACACCATTCTTTCCTAATGCTAGTAATCTTGGAAGATCCTTGTAAGAATCTGGACCGGCAACGACATCGACATCTTTCTCTTGTTCAATGATTTTTGTCTTCAATCTTTCAGCCATACATCCAAGAATTCCAATTTGAAGTGGATCTGACTTCTTACCTCGTCTTTTCTTCATTCCTTTGAGATGAACTAAACGGTTCCATATTTTATTTTCAGCACCTTCACGAATTGAACAAGTCATTAGAAGAATCACGTCAGCTTCATCTATATTTTCGGTTTTTTGATATTTTTGAGATTTTAAAATTGACCAAACAATTTCAGTATCGTTAACGTTCATTTGACATCCATAAACATCAAAATAAACCTTTCTATTTTCACCACTGACATCAATATTTTTTAGATAAGGTGGTAGCGGCTCTTCTTGAGGAATTTCGTTAGGTTTCGGAAGATTTTTTCCAACTACAAGAAAATCCTGTAAAGTCAGCTTGTCATCCGGTAGTAAAGATTCTCTTTTGTTGACTAATGAAGATAGAGTTCTCCTGGCACTTGTAAGAAAATTTTTCTTTCTTAAAAGTAACAAATTTCTCAATCTAAACACACTTTTCATTTTTCTTATTTTCACTCTTTGATGTAAACAAAAGGTGCGTTCAGTAATACAAATTGACGAAAATTGATCGAAGTTCAAGATATCTCCAAACTGCCCCTTAGTATTCCCCTTGAATATTTAAAAAAAATTTTGAATTGATTTTAACCGAAAAACTTGAGTAGAATAAAAAAAAACATTTTAACAAAAGAATTATTTAATGATGGCTGTAAGTATAGCAAAAGAAAATATTAAACCTTTACAACAAGAAAATCAAGATGATCAAAGTGAAAAACGGTAAGAAGAAATTAAAAAATGTGCAATGATTTCTAATTCTTTTGTTAATTTCAGAAAATATGAAAGATTAATTAAAGCGTATGAAGGGAACGATCCTTTAGCGTTATGGTATGAATATATTGGATGGATTGAACAGTCTTCTTTTGAGAATACAGAAAACGTGTTGAATGATGTTATCCTTAAATGCATTATTTGTTTTGAGAATGACATCAGATACAAACAGGATCGTCGAATGGTTAAGCTTTACATCAAATATGTAAGTAAAACTATTCTTAGCATAACTAAGTTTACATAAATTCTGATTTTTAAAGATTGACACTCAAAAAGAGCCTCAAAACTTTTACAATAAACTTTATCAAAATGGCGTTGGAACTCTTGTTGCTGATCTTTACATAGCCTGGAGTTATTATTTCGATGTTATCAACAATCATAAAGAAGTCCATGCTATTTTTCAAAAGGGCTTCGATGCAGGCGCTCAACCTAAAGAGGATCTCACAAAAGCACATAATGAATTTAGTATTTCAATGTCGAAGAGACTTCTCAATCATGACGAACATTTCAATCAACAATTTCAAGCTACAATGAAGGAGAAACGCTTAACTTTTATATCTATTCAAGAAAACAAGAAAAGTGACGTAGCAAATGGTAAACCAGATGTCAATGTTAAAGTTCTTGAAGAAAAACCATTGACAGCGAATGTTGTTGCAAAAAAAGAAACCAAATCAGTCGATTTATTTGAAACTGGAATAATTTTACCAATGGGATTTGTCAGTCGAAATAAAGTTCAAAAACCGTGGACAAATGATATTCCGATTGTCGTCAATGAACCAATTGTGACAGGAGCTGTGCCTTGTTACGAGAAATTTCTGCTTTATCCAAATGAGCACACTGAAATTTCGGCTGATGAATATCGAGGCTACAAATGGTTTAAGGATCGAGGAATGGCAAATCAATTAACACTTAATTATGACAGTAAATGGGAAAATAAATTTGAAACCAAAATTCGGATTCCACCAGGATTTGCATCAAAAAATGTTAAACAAGTCGAAAAAGACGATTTTAAGCAATTTATTTATGAAGATCAACATGACAACATTCAAGTCCCAATAAAGAAAATTTATCCAGAAGAAGGAGAGGAAATGTCATTAGAAGAACTTTTATCGCAAAAATTCAAAAGTGGTGGCATTAAAGTCCTCACTGAAGATGATTTTGATGTAGTCAGTGACAATGATTTGAGCGATATGGACATGACAATCATCACTGAACGTCGACAATCGATTTATCCGAATTCACGTAAATCTTTCGTTCCGAGAAAATCACTTGCTTTGACAAGAAAATCGTCAGTGGAAGAGATTTTGGTTGAAGAATCGTCTGTTAAGACTTTCCAAGTTTCAAAGGAATGTTCTGTTGAAACTTTGAAGAAATCAACAATAATTAAAAGAAAGTTTGAAGAAATTTCCGATTCAGAAGATTCGAGTAAACGTGGATTTGTTGCTCAAACTCCACCACGTTCAAGTTTCGAAACGTTTAAACAGCCGCTTCCAGTTGGAAAGAAGTCCATCCGACCATTTGATGTTGATGATGCTGACATGACTGGTTTTGGAGCTTGTTCAACTCAACAATTTAATTTCTTCATAAAACAGCAAGCAGTGAGTACACCAGTGATGAAGAAAACAGTTCCAAGATTAGTGCCGCTTGCAATGGAAAAGGAATATTCTCCTGAAAGTGTTTCATCATGTCATGTTCAAGAAATCGGCGCTAACAAGCAATTGTCGATTATTATGGAAACAACTCGACCATCAAAGTCATCAGGAAGTCAAACAAGTTCAAAAATTCTTCAAAGAACTGTCATGAGACAACAAATTGAGGAAGAATTGTTTAACCCTGTGGTTCCATCATTTCGAATGCCAGAAGAACAAACTGAAACATGTGCAAATATTATTTTGCCATTAGTTAATATCGCAACTTTGAATGCTTTTGAAGCTAAAGAACAAGAAATTGAACGTCCTAATGATGAGTTAATGATTCCACCACCACTTGATGAAGATTTGACAATGAAACTTCAAAATATTGCATTAACTTCTGAACTTCTGCAACAGTCTGGTCCACAAACTGCAATCAATCTTCCAACAATACAAGAAAATCCTGAAGTTCCATCAAACAATATTGAAAAAGAAATAAATTTCGATATTTATGAAGATTCTGTTATGAACATTCCGAAACTTGAAACTTCTAATGCTTTGAAAATTCCAAATGATGAAGGAACTGGTCTTTCACATGTTTCACGAAAAGAGAATTTTGTAGTTTCACCACCATTAACAACATTGAAGTCAAACTCAATTAAAAATGCTTCCAAATTATCAATTGAAGAACCGAGAGGTCCAACGCCAACGCTTTTTGTTGATGATTTGAATACTGAAAAGTTTGTGCTAGGAAATCTCAAGAACTCAACTTTAATCGCAACTGACGGTGGTAAAAAGCATGAAGAAGAAAAAGTTTGTGGCATCAATTTAAGTATTGAAGTGACTGAAGATGAAATGACAAAGCTCAGAGATGAAGATGTTTTTAAAGTTCCAACAATACTAGCTCCTAAAACAAAACCATTTGAGATTTACAATGATAATGAAGCAGAAGAGGAAAAAGAAGAAGATTTCAGTAAGTCAATTTATGTTCAACGTGATGAAAAACTTGACTTAGAAGAAGAGGGAAACGTTGAATGGAATTACGATCCAACTTGTAGCTTTATTGCTGATGATTTTAATCAATATGAACACACAATTTTACCCGAAGCAATTAATATGTCATTGGAAGTACAAAAAGCGATACAATTGTCGTATGGAAATCCTTTTGATGAGAAACTTCGCACAGCAATGTTGGATCATTGCAACTTTAGCAGATACCTTGAGGATAACATTGAAAGTTGCTCATTGCTGAAAAACATCCCAAAGTTGAAGTCTGGAATAATGATTGAAATTGCTGGTGGAGAATATAAAATTTTTAAAACCGTTGGAAAAGGAAATTTTGGAACTGTGTTTACTGCTGAGAACAAGAAGACGAAAGAAATCGTCGCATTGAAGCAAGAAAAGCCAGCAAACCTGTGGGAATATTACATTTGTGTCGAGTTAAGTGATCGTCTGAAAAACAGGAATATGCTTTCAGCCTTTATGACAATCGATGGAGCTATTATTGCCAACAATTCAAGCATTTTAATGTCGAAGTTTTCTCCTTACGGTTCAATAATTGAAGTTTGTAATAAACATAAGAAAACAACAAATAAGAATATCGATGAATATGTCGTCATGGTGTTGACATCACAAATCCTTTCCATCATTGATCATCTTCATGGGTGTAAAATTATTCATGCTGATATTAAACCCGATAACTTTTTATTAATGTCGAAGTAAGTTTATCTGCTAGTATTTAATGACTTTTATTAATTTGAATTCAAATCTTCCGATAATTTCATTGATTCTTAAATTTTTGTTAACAGAATCGAATATGGAATGAAAGTTCCAGCACTGCAGCTAATTGACTTTGGATCTGCAATTGACATGGACTGGTATGAAAAGGGTGCAACATTTAATTATGTAGTAAAAACTGAGAACTTCACTTGTTGTGAGATGCTTGAAAAGAAGGAATGGACTTATCAGACTGATCTGTTTGGTCTTGTTGGGACTGCACATGTGATGTTGTTTGGAAAATATATGGAAGTGGAAAAGAAAGGAATTACATGGAACATAAAGTCACATTTTCCACGATATTTTGCTTTCAAAATTATGTGGGAACAATTCTTCAATATACTTCTTAATATTTCCAATTGCAACTCAATGCCAAACTTGCAAGATCTCAAAGATCAATTTGAAGCTGAGATCCGAACAAAAAAAAAGTTTGTACTTAATAAGATTGAAGAATTTAATAGATCTGTTCAATAATAAAGCAGTTCAATTTTATTTTAAATTATTTAAATGAGGAAAAATGATAAAATTCCTAAATTATACACAAATTCTTACTTCTAGATGTGATGATTGTAATTTAACTTAATAAATACTAATGTACACCGTCTGTTGTGAGAAAAGGATTTGTTTTTACCAAGTCTTTTCCATCGTACTCAATCATTTCGTATGTCCATTTACGATTAACACGACAGTATGTGCCGCATTTTTGTGACTTACAATATTCACAAGGAAAATGACATCCAGGACAATCCAATTCAAAACAATCACATACATCTTTTTTAGATATTCGAAATTTTCCTTGTTCATCATACATTGAAGTGCTGACTTTCTTAACAACAGGTTTTCTCTGTTTGTTGAATAAATTGTGGCGTTTGTTCATTTCTCGACGAGAATATTCAGGATTGAAATCTTCCAGAAACTTTGATCCTTCCAAAAGGTGACGATCTTTTAGAAACTTTTTTTCATTAGCTTTTGATTGTTGCGGTTGCTCTTGAGGCAAAAGTTCGGAATTTTGCGTCGAAGTTGCACCTCGTTTTACTGCAACATTTCTTGGTTTTTGTTCCGGCTAATAAAACACTTGAATTAACGTTATAAATCGTATTCATTTATTTGTTGCGTCCATCCGGTTTGGCGCCTAAACGTTCAACTGAACTGAACCGGTTCTAACCGGTACACCTCTATTTTAATTTAAAATTTTCTTACATNCTGTTCAGAAAAAATATCTTCTTCATCACCTACAAAAATGAATATAATTAAATATTTTTATTTAGAAATAGAATTTAAAAAATCATGAATTTACTGCTCAAATCTATAATTGTTATTGTACTTCTGATATCTTCTACATTTGTCATGTTATCTTTCCTTAGTTAGAATGCTTGTAGAATTAAAATTATTTAATAGGGACAAAAAAGACTATACAAACAAATAAGAATTTATTATAAATTCAAAGCTCGGTTCTCCAAAGTTAGTTTCAGGTGTAGTGTGTACAATTCTCTCACCCGGACAACTTTTCTCACCCGGACGAATTTTTCAAGTCACTTTGTATGAAAAATCGGGCCGGCCTGATAACAATTTTTGAACTCAGTAAATCTCGTACTCTCTCACTTTTTGAACTTTATTTGATTTAACCGACCCTGCCTCATTTTAACTTCAACCCCTGCACTCAACGAACGTGTTGATACAAACAAATTCATTTTGTACGCTCTAAAATTTGATTTTTTTAATATTTACGATAAAACAAACAAGATATATCCTATTTAAAGAATTTCAACGTAATATAAATTAAATATAACAATGGATGACGAAGCTGAAACTTATAAATTATGGCGGATTCGTAAAACAGTGATGCAGGTTTGTTTTGAAACTATTATTGAAAAGTTCCTGATGAAATATTTCATTAAATACCTCTTTTTGTTTCAAAGCTTGCTCATGACCGCGGATATTTAGTAACACAGGACGAATTGGATCAAACCCTCGAACAATTTAAAGAACAATTTGGAGATAAACCAAGGTAAAATATCAAATTAATAAATTGAAAATTTTCATTTCACTTTAATTTTCCTTACAAAGTGAGAAACGTCCAGCTCGATCTGATTTGATTGTTTTGGTTCACCACAATGATGATCCTACTGACCAGATGTTTGTGTTCTTTCCCGATGAGTCAAAGATTGGAATCAAACTTATCCGCACATATTGTACTCGGATGCAAGAAGAAAATATTCATCGAGCAATAATGGTGGTTCAAGGATCGATGAGTCCTTCAGCAAAGCAAGTCTTAGTCGAAATGGCACCTAAATATATCATCGAACAGTTTTTGGAATCTGAGTTACTGATTAACATTACCGAACATGAATTAGTTCCAGAACATGTCGTCATGACTCCCGAAGAAAAAGCTGAATTACTTACTCGTTACAAACTCAAAGAAAATATGCTAATGAGAATTCAAGCTGGTGATCCTGTAGCTCGTTACTTTGGACTTAAAAGAGGACAAGTCGTTAAAATCATTCGACCTTCAGAGACTGCTGGACGTTACATTTCTTACCGGCTTGTTTGCTAAGCTTACATTTAACTTTATCATAACATGAATAAAAATTTATCATTTTAAAAATAAATCCACAAGTTTTTTGTTTTTTCTTTTTTTTTATTTATTGTTTTCAGGAATTACACGAATAAACTTTTTGTTTTATTCTGATGGACATTCAACAGCTCCTGAATTGATATCATCAATGACATCATGTGGTGCACGTCCGTCAATTGTGCATCCAACACTTTGAGCAGTTCCAAGAATCTCTCTGATGGTTCCAGAAAACTCACGGGCCATTGAACGTGGTCGCATTACTTTTGCAATGCTAATAACATCATCAAATGTGATGTTTCCGTTGTGTTTGACTAAAAAATTATTTTTTATTAATTTAAAAGATTTTTTCTTTTATTTTCTTGACACTTACTCTCTTTCACCTTCTTTCTGTCACGTGGTGGTTCTTTTAAAGCTTTCACAATCATTGAAGCTGCTGATGGAACAACTGAGATAGTAGCTTGACGATTTTGGATGGTGAGACAAACTGTAATCTTTAATCCTTTCCAATCTCCAGTAGCCTTGGCGATATCATCACCAACTTTCTTTGGTGAGAGACCCAATGGACCAATTTTTGGAGCAAGCGATGATGTTGCACCGACTTCACCACCAACACATCTCAAATATACTAAAAAAAATAAATTAAAAATTCTTAATCCTAGTATGAGCAAATTTTATTTCAAATTCTTACCAAGTTTAACTTCTGTTGGATCAAACTTAGGCGGCATGGTTGCTTATATTTCTGAAAGTGGAATAAGTCATTATTAGAAGAAACAATTATTCCTCAAACTTAAGAAGAAAGTGTTTAAACACTTCATAACCTTAAAAACGAATAAATTTACAAAAATTGAAAAATGAAATTATATTCAATTGTATGATAAAGAAACATAATTCCTTATTAGAGCTAAAATTAATGTGAATATGTTATAATAAGGGTGGCATTTAAATTCTTTTAATCATTTAAAAAATAGTAAATATTGTACACTATAAATTATAGATGATAATAAATGAAAATTTTTCCATTTTTAAGAAGATATTGTGAAGAATTAATACATCCTAGCATTAAACACTTTCTTCTTGTTATATTTTTATGCAATACAAAGACATTAAAGGAACTTTAACTAACTTTTTGATATTAAAAACTATCAATGTGACTCGATCTGGCAAAAGATGAATCGAAAAGGAAGAATAATTTTTACTGAATACACAATTGAACTTCAAAATTGAACTCAAAATTAGTTCAAACGAAGCAGAAATTTTGTAAAAGAATTGAAAACAAGAAATATTTTTATTTTGTTTATTTACCTCGCATAATTAAAGATAATTTTTCTAGAAAATGTCTGACGAAGAAGAAGATTATATGTCTGATGCATTTTTAGCTAAGCTACAGGATGTCACCCCAAGTCTTATAAATAATAGCGCCGTAAAACGTCGTAATGAAATTGAAACGAAAAAGAAAGAACAACAAGGAAAACACAGATATAAACCAGTTCGCGAAATGCAAAATGAAAAGCTTAAAGAAGGTCTCAATAAAGCTATTACATCAGATAATAAAGGCTTTGCAATGCTTTCGAAAATGGGATTTAAACCTGGAACAAGTCTTGGAAAGTCATCTCAAGCCACAGCAATAACAGAACCAATTAAAATAAATCTAAACACTGACGGTCGTATGGGTCTAGGAACTCAAACTGCTGTTAAAGAACATCGAGAACGTCAACTCAGTAATCTCAAACGAAAAATGGATGCTGCAGATTTAACACCTGAAGAATATCGCAAGCAAATGCGAGAAGCTGCTGACAAGAAACAAATTGTTTGGGATCTTCACAAACTTCAAAAAACATGTAGAATACTTGATCTTGAAAAGAATGTTAAATTTCCTATTCATCCATGGTTTTGGCCAAAAGACTTTTCCAAAAAAGATGATTCCAGTGAAGAAGATGAAGAAGAGATTAACAACAAAGAAAAAGAATTGACAGTAAATTGCTTTACAAAATTTCTTCCATTTCGAAATATAAAATTAATTTTGTTTCAGGATTCAGAAAGGCTAGAAATGTTAAGAAAATTTCTCCGGGCTTCATATTTCTATTGTGAATATTGTGGACATCAGTACAAGGATGGTACAGATTTCATGAATGGTTGTCCTGGACCATCGAAAGATGATCATTGAATTAAAACTAACATGTAATTTAAGAATTATTTTTATTATTATTTTTAATTAATGAAGTTATTTCATAAAGATGGGAATTTTCAAAAGAATATCTTTGACTCTATCTAAAAATTCTTTACTTAGATTGTCATTATTTTTCACAGCGAAACAAACTAATATTTCTTGACGTTCACTTGCAATGAAATTCATAAGATATCTTATAGCTCCTTCAGTTTCTATTGATTCTGGACCAAACAAATGTTTTATGTTAAATATTTTCGTATTTGAAGCGGATATCATGTTATCATCAGAGAAAACCTGGTTATTTACACTGTAGAAATTGCTAGAATGATATGATAAAAGTTAAAATAATTTGAAAACTTTTAGAAATAGCATGAAACAAACCCAATTTTACCAAACTGCGTGATGATAAGCAAAATTTTGTTCATAAACTTATGAACAACAAATTCAGTTTGAATTCCATTGATAGAATGAGCTTCAATAAATTCAAATCCTTTTTCTATTTCTGAATCGTTAGCCGACATTGTATTTTCCTATTTATATTGATGATTATCTAGTTGATTTCCTTCCTACAATTTTCAAATTTAATTTTCTGAGTTTTGTTTACATTTTTTGATTTTCATGCGTTCAAAAATTGAACTTCAACTTTAGGTTTGATCTTTAAACGCGCAAAATTAAGTTCTAGAAAAACTGCCTACCTAATTCACCTAAAATATTTATTCGTGAATGTGAACGGCTTTTAAATAATTTCTTGATCATCACAATTTCTTGATCAATGTGGAGACAAAACAAAGAAAAACGAACATTTAACAAAAGTAATGACAAAATTATTTCTTCACGTCGATTTTTTTAAATTTATTAAATTGTTTACCTAAATACAAAAGTGTTAAATTTATTTTTTTATAATTACAGAAAATCCTGGCATCACACTTTACGATGAAAATGGAAAAATAAGAAAAACAAAAGAAGATCTTTGTGACTGTTTAGACATTAATTGCACCGGATGCTTTTTTCCATGTAAAAGATGCGAATCGACAAAATGTGGAGATGTCTGTCGAGTCAATCGTAATTGGTATTATGAAGAAATTTATTTAGGTGACGCAGATCCTGAAGTTTATTCAGTCAAGTCGATTAAAGCTCCATCAAACTATAAAATTCGAATTTGAAGTCTCAACGTTTATCAAAATTAATTAACTATTTAAGTATCTCGTTCTATGTTAAAATGATAGAAAAATAAAATATTTACTAATTTCAGTAAATCTCCCACCTCAACAGAATGTATTTTAAATTAATTAGCAAAATCAAATATTTTCGGATTAAAATATAAAAGTTTATAAAATCCCCGATTCTCAGTCGAAGCAACTTGTAGTCTTCCCTCATCTCTTCGTTCCATCGTTTTGCTGCCAACCATTTTCAACATATCCTCAATATGTGTGTCGCATGCATGATCAGCAACAATTTTGCAAAGCTCCCTTACATACCAACTTCCAAAACCGGTATCACGATGCGTTTGGAATCCTGGGACGGTGCCGTAACAGATTAGAATGTCACTGTATGATGGCACTGAAAGGTTAAAACCTCCACTATCCGTTTCAATTGAATGTAATTTAATATGCTTTTCTTTATCGGAAATTGAACCTCGACAAAATGGAAAAAAGAAAACTTTTGGTTTAAACGCCAAACTCTCACAATTTGTATTGGAAAACATTTGAAGAACGTCTTCAATGCTACATGTAGGCCCATCACTAAAATCCATTATTGTATGGTTTTTATACAAAGTACCATGAGTTTGAATACAAAATATGAAGGAGTCAATATTCTTAAGATAATCAGATTTGATTAAAAGTCTCATAAGATCGAAAAATTCATTTCGCGTCAAATCTTCGTAATAGAAAACCGTGTAATTCATTTCTCTGAAAAGTGTAACGAGATTCTCACGATCTTGTTCTGCTCCAGTTCGATCAGCTTTACCAGCAACAAATTTGATAATATTGACAAAGAAGAAAACTCCTCGTTTCTTTGATTTCATGTTATAAACTTGAAGTTTGGGATGTGAACCAAAATTTGCTGCTCGCTTAACTTCCAAGTCACGATCATAAAATGATGTTTTTGCTGTATAAGGCTCGAGTTTGATTTTTTTCTTAATAATTTTAGTCATGTTTGATCCATCAAATGTTGTTGTTGAGTCTTTGTCATCACTGTCAACGGAATAATCAATTGGACTTGGCGGAGCATAAGGAATGGAATTAGAAGATATTTTATTAGTCGTGCCTTTAATTGATAGAAACCTGTTTTCGTCCTCCATCACAACATCATCTTTAGATGTAAATGTAGCTGCTGGAATAGGTGAAGCATTAAGAATCTTGTATGCTTCTTCAAAGTTATTTTCTTTTAATATATCGATGATTCTATCGAAAGCTTTAGGTCCCCGATGAGTCAACTTCATGAACAATAAACGGTTTCTGTCCATATCATCTATTCCATCTTTGTAGATTATATCAGCCATCACATCTGTTAACACTTTTTTCTTGAGGCACGCATTAATCATTGTTTTGAAATCCGTATAATGCACAAGCTCATTGATCCTTTTTATAATCAGTTGTCTGTGGTTGTCATTCATGATGATGCTGTTAACTCTTGAACTTTTTTGTGTTTAAATTATTCAAAATACACTATTTTAATGAGTGATCAAATAAAAATAATAATTACAAGGATTATGAAATTATAAACAAAGAAATGAGGTTCAATTGAACTTTTATTGTTTTTTAAAAAAATTGAACTTCAGAGTTCAATCGGGCGAGTTCAACAATACAAAATTACTTTTCGCATATCTCGCACGTTTGTCAATATTGTTAAAATACAAATAAATAAAAACAACATTCTTAAACATGAATAAGAAAATTAAATTACTAGCTGAAAAATCTCCTTTAACGTATAAAGTTCTTAATAAGTGTTCTAAATCAAAAGCACGTAAAGGAGTAATGATGTTGAGAGAAACAAAACCAGTTGAAACACCGGGTAATAAATATTAAGGTTGTTTCACTTAAAGAAACAAACTAAAGAACATGTCAATTTTAGTCTTCATGCCTGTTGGCACACAAGGAACATTAAAAGGAGTACTTGTAGATCAACTTAAAGTAGATGACATGAATTGTCAAATTATGCTTGGAAATACTTATCACCTTGGACTTAGACCAGGAACTGAAATTCTACAAAAAGCTGGCGGATTACACAATTTCATGGGTTGGGATCGAGCTTTATTAACTGATTCAGGAGGCTTTCAAATGGTTTCGTTGTTGGAACTGGCTGAGATAACTGAAGAAGGAGTTAAGTTTAAGTCACCATTTGATGGATCAGAAAGCATGTTGACACCAGAAGAATCAATAAATATTCAGAATACAATTGGTGCTGACATAATCATGCAATTAGATGATGTAGTTAAGACAACAACAACAGGACCTAGAGTTGAAGAAGCGATGCTTAGAACCATTAGATGGATTGACAGGTGTCTTGAAGCAAACAATCGAAATGATGATCAATCGATATTTCCAATCGTACAAGGAGGATTAAATCCCGAATTAAGAAAACAATGTGCAGAAGCTTTAACTGAAAGAAACGTCCGTGGTTATGCTGTTGGTGGACTATCGGGAGGGGAAAGTAAAAATGATTTTTGGAAAATTGTGAGCTTGTCAACAGATAAATTACCAGCAGATAAACCAAGATATCTTATGGGAGTTGGTTTTGCAGCTGATTTGGTTGTTTGTGTAGCACTTGGAATTGATATGTTTGATTGTGTTTTTCCGACAAGGACTGCAAGGTTTGGTTGTGCTTTAGTGCGGACTGGTCAACTTAATTTAAAACATAAAACGTTTGAAGTTGATCTTTCACCAATTGATGATAAATGTAAATGCAGCACATGCAAATCTTATACCCGAGCATTTATCCATGCCATTAGTAATGATCTAATGATGTGCAGTTTGATAACAATACACAATGTTTCATTCCAACTACAACTTATGCGTGACATTCGCGAAGCAATTGAGAAAGATGAATTTCCTGAATTCGTTAAAACTTTCTTCGATGATTTATATCCAGACACAAAACCAGAGTGGATTGTAGATGCTTTGAAAAGTGTCAACATAGAAATTCAATAAAATGACACAAAAACATTTTTCATCTAAAATATTTCATCATTTTTTTATTTAATACATTTCTTTTCATTCATCATGTCTGTTTTTTTTCTCTTGACAAATTTGTAATACCAATCGATAGAATTTCTCACTTTCCTTTTTTTTAAGAATAGATGTGATTACATAGATTACAGAAATGTTTTTAAACGTGAAACAACGGCTTTTGTCGCTTTTATTAAAATTGGTTTTGAAATTATTTATTTTTTCGAGTTGGTCATTTCCTAAGTCAATTTCTTTTATGACAAAATTGTTAAATAATAAATTATTTTGCAAAGTGTAATGAAATATCTTCTTTGAGACATTTCCCTTTAGAAAATTAACGGAGAATGTAGAATGCCAGCAATAGATTCTTAACTTTAGAATAACACGCTTTTCTCATCTCGTATACGAGGACAACAAAAAAATATTTAAAATTTAGTAGATAATTGTTCATTTTCATTTTAATTTTTATGTATTCAATATTCAGTTTATGAGACAATCGGCATCGAAATATTATTTATGTTTGTAGAAACAGAAGGGAAATTGTAATTCTTTGTTAATCTTAGTCTAAGAGATTCTTTAACGGTTAAGAAACATGCAAATAATTGTCAAGATGATTAAATCAATTCGAATGATTCTTGAAGGAAATAAACAGGAATTTAAATACTTCTTAGATATCTAAACATGCATGTTGAGATGACTAACGATCCGAAGTTGATATCATGAAAATCGAATTATTACCTATTGTCCTTATTTGCTTTAAAAACTCGGAAAAAAATTTATTAATGTGAATTGAATTTTTTAATCATTTTTAATTAATGAACTTATGAAAATTGACAATAATTTACTGTTAATCACGTTTGATATGTTCAGTGAGAATTTAGCTTGAATGAAATGAATAAAAAATTAAAATAGAAGAAAGTTAAAAGAATTGTAGAAAGTTGAGACGAGCTTTAAATATACTTTGATTTAATTCATGGACATTTCAATTTTTAATTTATTTTATTTCAATCTTCAATATCTCGCACGAATAAAACGAAAGTTTTCATAAAGCTCCTAAAGGAAATGATTCGAAGATTTGAAATTTTCAATACTTTTTCCTTATTCCATTCCATCAAATTTCAATCTGACTGTTTTTAATCCTTGAATATCACAGAATAAAAACTATTTCATTGATAATTTCTCTTCATTTGTTTCTTTTCAAATAGTAAAGCTTTGTTTTTCGAATGACATCGTTTGTATAATTGAAAGCTATGAAACTTTAACGAAACTTAACTAAGGTAAACCAAAAGGAAGAAAATTATTATTTAATATCTAATCAACAAGAAATGAGAATAACGAAAATTATTAAACATCACACAGTTAAAATTAATGAGCTTTTATATTCAATTTCAATCTTCTTAAATGTCTAATTAATTATATTATTAATTAAACAAAATTCGCAAGAAAATTCTAATTCTCAAAGTTGATCTTTGTCGCGATCAAAACTCATTGCTTTGAAGACGCCTCGACATTTATATTGTTGTTTTCTTAAATTATGTTGATCGAAACTTGCAGCACGTGGACGCGAGTGTTGCGCACCTGTTTCGTTTTCACTGGCATCTGTGTCAGTGTCGCTTGGCCTCTTTCGCCTTCTAAGAAGGCCATCACCTTCACCCGTTTCGGTTGAAATTTCTGTCATGCTTTCACGCTTCTTCAACTCAGCAGCAAGCATTCTTACTTCCCAGTCATTGTGATGAAGTTCTTCAATTGTTCCCTCTTCCATTTCTTCATCTTCAGATTGTGACCCGTTTGATGTCACTGACTCTTCTTCCGTTTCGTCTTCAATGTTCAACACAACACTCTCTGTCACAATATTTCCAGTGAGGTTTGATACAACAATATTGTTATTGTTACGTGGTGATGGAATCCTTTGTGTAGGTTTATCAATTTCAAAGCTCTCCGGATCACTGCTTTCATCCCATGACCTACTACTATCTTGACGTGATGAGAATTTCTTCTTCGTTTTTTGCCGCTTTTGTGACTCATATTCGGATGGGGGTGATGAGGCGAAAATTGTGTCTAATGAATCACCACGCTGTCAAAAAAATTTATGAAATCAAATAGAATATTAAATGACTCTTCAAAGTGGTGAAGTGTATGAAGTGTGAAGTATTAAATCATCAGAATGAAGGATTACTTAATAAACTTTATCCTGATATTTTGTATTTAATTATTCCTTCAGTCTTCAATTTACTCTTTCATTCATAAGAAAAAATGATGAGAATTAATTTTACTTACCATAAAAGGTAGCTCATTAGATGAATCAGCACTTCCCGAATAGTCCCTTTCATTGATTGGTGTCATTCTATCGCCTGGATCTAACTCTCTTAATCTTCCTTGGAGTTGATTTATGATATCGTCTCGTCTTCGAACTTCCATCTCCAAATTCACAAATTTATCTTGAAATCTGTTTTGAAGATCCTTAAGATGACATTGTATAACTTGCTTAATTCCAAGTAGAATATCCGTATAATACTCTTGCTCCTCAATGGAACCTAAAGTTATAAAACGAATTTCATTTAAAATTGAATTAAAAAAAGATTTTTTTATTCTTTTATTCCCCAGAGTTAGAGGAGTGAAATGAAATAAAATATTCAACGTTGCAGTTGCATTGTAAGCTCACAAAAGCTCTCTAAAACTTACAATTGTGTATTTTCAATTTTATACATTTAGGACAATATTCAGAGACGTGCGATGGAGAGCTGCTGTCAGCTCTATGTCTTGAATACGTCCTCCAATTTGATCAACATTCAAACAATGGGAAAAAAAGAAATCAACAATTTTTTGTTCCATTGACGGTTGGGTTGTTGCTAGGAGAAAAAAGCTTTTAAATTATATGTGGGTAGCTTAACAGTACTTAATTTTCTAAATTCAAAATGAATGGAAGCCTAATCATGAATGAAATAATATGAATGAATAATTTACAAACAAAAATATCAAAATTTAAATTTCAAAAACCAAGAAAGCTTTTTCTTACTTTTTATTCGTGAAAGCTTTCATTTAAGCTTAGTAAAGAAAGCTTTAGTACTTCAAAGCTTTCTTTGATAAATTTAAATTGTTTAATTGCAAAAATGCTTTCGTGTGATAAACTATTTAAAATTATTATCAAAAAAGATGGAAGAATGAAAATGTTTTCACAAATGGCATGAATTGTGGGATATTTAAGATGAATTATCTGTCAACTTACTAAGTGGAAACATTTATGTAATACAAATATCGAAATATTTTCAAACAAAGAAATCCTTTAAACAATGGACAATTTAAATGAATACCTTTAACAATCTTTCTCTGGCCACATTCGTCTGAAACAAAGGAGTAACGCCTGGAAGGGTCATCAATACTTGGATTTGGTGTCATTGGAGTATTTTCACTTGCTTGAATCATTGTTTCCTCGGACGTTAATGCCACAAATTCATTGGGAAAATTAAATCTATTTGTACTTTCATCGACGTTAGTTCGATTAGTAAGAAACGTTTGAGAACTGTCAAGAAATTTGGATGAATCTTGTGCGTTAGAAATTGGATAAATAGCTTGTGATGCAATAGGAGTTGAGGAAAGAGGTGGAGAAGATTTGAAAGACTCTTCAGGTTCTTCGGTCAATGTTGAGCTGTTTGGAGGACTGGAAAGAGTATTATTGAAGGTTACGCTCTTCGTAAATTTAGTGCGCCGGGCCACATACCCCTCAAGTGTTTGGGCTCTCATCAATCGCTTCATGTCGGGTCGAGCGTCTCCTTTCACATTAACATTCTGTGTCAAACGATCTTCAGATAATCTCTTTAAAATACTCTTCAATTGTTTTCGTTCTAAAGTTTCATTTGATTCGGGACTGAGTGGAGATTTGATTGGAGGAGCATACGAGTAAAAATTAAGTGGTGCAACGGGCACTACAGGTGAACTCAACAGATTCACTCTCGGTCGTGTCACCATGCAAGACGCTTCACTTTGACTTCGTGTTAACACTTCAACCATTTCATTTGAATTACTAGAGTCAGTACAATCGAGACTAAAACTTCGTGTCTGAATAGCAGACTCGAGTTCAGCAAGCTTTTGACGCTCATTCAAAATCTTTAACTTTTTCACAAAAGGAAGGCCACTATATTCGGGTGATAAATCATCCACAGACCGATACTTTTTTGGTTCGCTTATTAATCTAAACGGCTTCGGTTTGCGTTTGATTTTAACGCTAATATTTGCGGTTTCATTCTTTATCTCGCTATCACTAACACTAGTTTTTTGCTCAGGTTTAAGGTTGAGAAATTCGTTTCCGAGTGCATTAGATTCGTCATGCTTATTAAAGGTATTTAAATCAATAGGCATTGAGGATTTGAGCGTTGTTTTAGACAACTTTGGTGAGTCTCCCGTAATTGAATTATTTAATGAAGAATAACTTCCACCTAAGCTAACAACCGTTGCCAACTTAAGTTTAGACCACGGCGTCAGTTCGTCTTTTGGCATGTGACTGAATGATCTGATTTTGTCTTTAAATTGTTGTGCCGTGGACGGTTTCTTGTGTTTTACTGCTGATGTTGATGGTAATAAATGTTGCTTCGCATCATTTGATTCAGTGCTTCCACTTTTCTCTTCCTTCCCACTTTCTTTCTGTAGATTTTTAATTCGATCTTTGAAAGACACTTTAAGATTTGTTCGTGATATTCCAGGTTCATGTACTGTTGGTGTGCATGTTCTGACGGTTGGTGATGTCGGACTTACACTAGATTTTCTTGTGTACGACCCTTGGGAAGAAACGCTTAGCTATTGGAGAATGAGAGGAAGAAAATATTGATTTGTTTGTGATTGCAATTTTCTAATCAGAAAAAAAGCATTTGGATAATGTTCGATAATATTGTCATTTTGTGGTCTTGCTTGTTTAATGTCTTTCGATTCGAAAGATAACAACTGACTTTGAGAATATAATCGTACAATTCCAAGTCACATAGTGAGAATAAATCAGCAACTCACTCTCGACGACTGACTATCTTTTGATTGTTTTAATTTTTCTTCTTTCGCTTTAAGCATTTTCAGTCGTTGAAGTAATGGCAAACCAGCACCTATAACCTCTGCTTCTGGCTCTTCTTGAATTGAAGCCTGTGGTGATATGGTAGATGAAACATGAGTGTGTGGTGGTGATACAACAGTGGTGTGCTTTGCGGCTCGCTCTTCGCGATCCTACATTGACGTGCAACACACGTTTTGATTTTTTTTGTACAAAACAAAAGAGGGTTCGCTTTTAATCTAAAAAGTTCTACTTATCTTTCAAATAGCATTTGAGTTAATCTCGAAAAATGTCTAAAAACTAAATCTATTCATAAATTAAATGCATGTGATTTGTGTGTCCGGTTATTGAGTGCTTGTTGAGCTTTAGTTATCTGAAGGAATTTAAAATAACTTTCAAAGTTTTTGTTTTGTTATTGCACAACAGGAATGAGTGAACATTGCATTGAAATAAAAAAGAAGAGAGAGAAAGTGACGAAATTTATTTTGATTGAATCTTTCATTTCAGTTGGAACTTTCTCAATTTTAATTTTTTTTATTTATCTTGTAAAAAAAAGCTTTCAAATGAAATTTCCCCTTGAATTGTCATTCTTCTCTCAATCAATGAACAAAAAAAACGAAAAGCGAATTCATGATGAGTTTCATTAGAAAAAGTTTCATAAAAGCTTTCAAGAATAAAAGAACGAGCTCAAGCAATAAATGATTGGCAAATTTCTCGATAAAAATAGAAAGTTCGAAGATTCTTAAAGTTTCCTAATTAATTATCTATTAAGAAAGGAAAAATATTGAAATTGTTCCAAATGAAATTTGACGATTCATTCAAAGCAAGCGATTTAAAGATAAAATTCCATAAAAGTTGTTTGTGTGTGATATTTTTTTTATCATCAGCATGTGAAATAAAGACATTGATTCGAATCGATTAAAGAGTATAAAACACAGCAATGTAATGAAAGTTGCAGCAAGTTTGATTCATACATATCTGCTCATAAGTTTGTATCTATTCACTACTGATCCTGTCTGCGTAAGCTGCTATTTTAAGCATTTTTGTGTCATTCATGAATTATATTATCGTTTTAAGTTTGAGGATTTATAGCGAAGCGATAAGCGTTTTATTTAAGGTGATTTGATGAAGCCATTCAAATGAAGATAGAAAAAAAACGAGCGACAGCGTGAAAGTAACAAGAAAGATCGGCGGAAAAAAAACAAGAAAGAAAGATAAAGATAAAAGTTAGAAGAGTAAGAAAGATTTTTTTTAGAAAAGATAGCATAAGTATTTAAGAAAGATTAATGAGATTTTTAGCGGATGAGAAAAAAAAAGAGTCATAAAGTTTAGAAACAATTACGAAATGAAGTGAAGGAAAAGAGAAAAAAATGAAACGTAAACTTAAGAAACGATACACAAAAGCATTCGAATCTGACTTGTTTTTCCTTTAAAAGTCGCAATCGTTGTAACAAAGGCAGACCGGCACCAATTGGACTTGTAATTTTTTCCTCCTTTTTCTCGTCTTTCGGACATTCTTCATCATCAGCATTTAACTCATCAGATTTTACCCTTTGCATCCGACGTAAAACTCCTTTAGGGGTCTTTGAGCCAGAGCCTTTAAGTGGTTGCAACTCGATGGACTCATCACTTCGTCTATGTGTGTTTGCTCTGTTCAAACAAAACTTTCTTCATCCCAAATTTCATTTCTTCAAACATTTGATATCTGACCTTGTCTTCTTCAGCGCATTCTTCAGCCCCTTAACATCGTTTTTGAATTTATCTACAATCCGCTTAGTGCCACTGTTGTCACTGCTATCTTGTCCCTGTAAAGCATTTGCCGCTGCTTCAGCGAGAGCTGCATCTTTTTCCTTTTTAGCCGCATGTTTCTTATTAATACAACGAACTTCCATCAAACGTTTTCGTCCCAAAGTTTGAAGAATTTCTTGGGCTTCCGGATAATCTTTCATAGCAGCAAGCACATCTTCACGTGACAATGAGAATAATTCCGAATCCCCAACAGATCTGACATCAGCCGTTCGTCTGATAAATAATTGAAATAAACCACAACAACATCAACTTCCAAAATACTATTAATCATACTTGTTTAACCCATCCAAGTTGAGAATTCCAATCTCGCCGAAGAAATCTCCAGCTTTCATCGTCGTCAAAACTCGTCCCGTCTCACTCAACACTTCTAAAATTCCATCGGCAATGATGAACATTTCCCTCGCTACCTCACCCTTGCGGCAAATCGAATCTCCCGGAGTAAAAATGTAAGCCTTCATCTTCAATACGAGATCGTGAAGAAATTCAGGTTGGCATTCTTGAAAAATTGTTACCTTTAAAATAGACGAGAGGAAAATGACATAACATTAAGAATAAGTGTCAAATGGTCTCAAATGAACTGAAAGGAAGAAAAAGACTCATCAAGTGGGGGCTTATAATGCCTTTCTTACCTTCTTCAATACACTCAAATTGACATGAAGTGCGAGTTCGGTCTTCAATTTGTCGGGTAGTAAACCTAAAGCGGTGTTAATATCACCTCCACCTTGTATTCTTCCACGTGACCAACTGTAATCGTACCAACGAAGAACACGTCGTTTCATGCCGCCAGGCACCTTATGATGTCGCATATAAGTCTTTGCACCATCCAACAATCGTTCAAACTCAAGTCGATTCGCATTACGGTTCGTTATCACATTTCCAACTTGACCAACAATTGTGGCGAATATGAAAACGCCAATTAAATAACTAACTATGGTAAAGACATATCTGAAAGATACAAACATAATTTCTTTATTAAGCCACACATATTATTGATCTCAAATATCACCAAGGGATGATTTCGTTTCGTAAGACGGAAGAAAGTTTTCTATTACATGGAATGTCCATAAATTATACAAATGAATTGCTTTTGGGTGTTGAATTTAAATTTATCACCGCTCGTTGCTCTTCAACCTTAAACAATGGCGATATTTGAAAGTTAAAGAGCCATGGAAAGAAACTTACTTTAATCTTCAAGTTCAGCGACAATCGTCAAGACGTTACAGTCGATTATCCCAAACTTATTCATTTTCTTTTGTCTTTGTTCTTTATGCAACATATTTAAGTATAAATCTAAATAAATATGAACTTTCCACGCACACACACAAAATATTCCTAAGAAAAACTTTCCTTCATCTTTCCGTCACGAACCAGATAAAATCTAAATGAAAGAAGATGGGAAATTGCTAATTTCAAATTCTAATTCTGCATCAATTCAATCATCATCAACTCCCCCATCTTTCTTTCAATCTTCATATTTTCCTTCTCTTGATAAATATATCAAGAGGGAGAGAGAGAGAGAAAAGGTAAATAATTCTATACAAGGGTAGAGAAAAGTTTTTTTTTATCATTAATATGAAGGGAAAAAAACTTTTTAATATCATTACTAACAATCAAAGTTTTCGAATATATTTTATATCGTATTTTTATATTGAATCACTCATTCGTCTTCGAGGCCTCATGTCAAAATCTTTCTTATTTCAACTTATCCTTATATGAAATCTAGTAAACAACATATTAACATTGGTATTACAAGTGATGATTTTCCCGGGATTATTTACATCCAAAGAAAGAATAAGAAAACGGAATATAAATAAAAAAAAAATCTACACGTGTTTGTTTTCGTTACGTGGAGAAAAAACTTTTCTATTTCCCGAAAAAGCTCAATGAAGGCTGTCGAAGAGAAATAAACTAAATTCGAAAACTTTGATTAAATTGGATTTTTATGGTACATTATGCAAGTATTTTAACGTGAAATGAATCAAGATAATGAGATTTTGTGGTTCACAAAAGCATCTTTTCTCAGTTTTCAACATAAAAGTATAGTTTAAAGGAAAATAGGAAAACTTTCCAATATTCAATTTATTTATTTATTAAGACACAAGTCGACCTTTATCAAGTGTCAAAAAAGTGTTTTGAATTTAATGGAAAATGTGTTTGTAGACATTTTCAAAGAAAATTTTCCGATTTAAACTCGAAATAGTGATTTTATGGTAATACTAGATTTTCCAAAGATCTTAAAAGCATTCAAAATCTCTTTTTTCATTTAGGAAAGAAAAATATTTATTTCAACGAATCCTTTTTGTATTTTCCTAGCTTTTGATCTTTATCGAACACTTTTCCTTTCTTCATCGGACGGGACATTAAAAAAAGAAGAAGAGTTTACTTTGGGTATCGCATTCCTAATCATCAAAATAAGAGGGAAATATTCTTATAAACATTCTTTCATCGTTATCAAATGTCATCATTTTCTCCTTGTTTTTCTTCCTTTTGATTTGAAAGATTTACGATATAAAAGATATTCGAAGAACCTTTTTTTTGATGTCAACTGAGCTTAAATTACATCAAAAATAATTTACCCATTGCAGGAGTTAAATTGTAGCAAACGTGATTTGAGGCCGCGTCGTGGTAAAGATCTGGGCCCATCCGGTGAATTTGTTTGTCTTCATGGATTAAGTGGAGAAATGGTAAGATGCATGGTGAGAAAACAGAAATTTTTAAGGGTTTTTTCTTTTGATCCCACACGACTTAATAAATATATTTAGTGAGTAGGAAGATAGAAAAGTTCAGCAAGTAAGATTATCTCTCATGGGGATACACAACAACAGTTTATCATCAAACGAACAATAACATTCCATGATGTTATTTCTTTACAGAAGAAATCAATAAATGCTCATCAATTGTGGTAACATTGAAAAATAAAATAAAATAAATAAATTTCATCAACACAATGAACAGATTGAATGTAAGGAAGAAAATTCTTTAATAAATTTATTTCCTTTTTCATCATGACTTACTCGGCATTTGTTTCTGGTGTAGGTAAATCACCGATTGTCGTTAAAGTGAGGGTTGACCAATATAAACTGCCCAAATATTTCCTACTTAATGTTGCGTAATCACCTGGACGGAAGGGATAAACCCAATCTCCCTGTTTTATGTTAAAAAAGATATAAGCAGAGTGTAAGCATTTGCATAAAATAATCGCACAAATGATGAAGTCTTCCATCTATCGTCAAGCGACAAAATATCTCAGGGGATGTTGAGTTTATTGGGATAGCAAAAAAAAAGTTTAATTTTATATGCGCACGAAATTTTATACATTATTATTCATGGCAAGTGCCAGAAAGGGTTTTTAAATGAAAATTATGATGACCAGTGGCATGAAAATTTAAATTATAAACAAAACGCAATTTACCTGAAAGCCTTCTGCTTCAGATAACAGAAAATAGAAGCATCCAAACCAATGAGCGAGAATTAGAAGAATATGGATGAGGTTAACAACTCGCCACAGATTCGGCCAAACCGTTCTACTCTCTACAATATAATAGTATTTAACAGCTCTATAAACCTGCGGGAGAGAAAGACTTGCTTAAATGAAATGTATTTTTATAGCTTTTTAGAAATGATTTCAAAAGTTTCGTCACAACTTTCCCCAACCTTCTTCATCTGACATTTCAATCGAACGTAACGAAGCTTTCTTTGTAATCATTTCAAAATCTTTCAACATCAGCAAATATTTAGCTTTAAGTTCATACACTCGCCTTAAAGAATCGAGGAAATCGTAATAACGGTTGTGTTCCAAAACGAAGTTGTAAAAAATCTAATGGAATCAATGATAACAAATCGAATATAAATGCTCGCGAATGCATATAATGACTGGCAAGTTTTTTGCTATCGTAAACCTATCGAGAATTTGACATGACAAGAAGGAAGCATGAAAATGTTATACAAAATTTAACAAATGATTAATTATTCATGAAACAAAAAAAGTTTTACGTACCATTAAACCCTGTTCCAAATAACCCGTTCTGAGTTGCACTACGACGTCGAATATGAAAATAACATCGCTCAAACTGTCACAGATTAACCAAAAATCTGACGCTCTCTCCTGATTCAATTCAATTTAGGTGTTGATAGAGTAAAAATATATTTAGATAAAAAATTCTTGTTTGATTGAATGAAAATTTTATGATAAAGAGACACAAATTATTCAAAATTTATGTTCATTGTGACAAAATTGTGCTATGATGTTCGAAGTGAGAGACAATCAAGACATACCTGAAGTTCAGGGAAACTTTGTCGAACAATCAACGTCCAAAAATTATATAAGACACATAATGTAAGCACCATTAACCAATAGAAATAAAAGTTCTCATCTGGATTAACCACCGAACGTGGAGGTTTGGAAAAGCGTTTCCGTCGTCGAACGATTTTGTCTGGATCAGGTCCTTCAGAGCCGGTATCTTCAACAGTTTCCTAAAGAGCGATAAATGATTAACAAAAATAATATTGACTTTATTGGCATTGAAATTAAGATAGTACTTTGTGGACATTAGAACCTACTTGAGTCTCCGGTATTTGTCTTGTGGAGAAGCGCTTAAGAAACGAATCTTCACGCTTGAGTGTTGGCTTTTTCGGAGCGATAGCAGATGAAATTTGAACTGTCGTCCTCAACTTCATCCATCTCTGGTTAGATTTTGTTCTGTTTTATCAAGTTGTGAATAAACAGTTGAAAGAGAGAAAAAGAGAAGTTTTTGTGTGAGTTTTCTGCTTCCATTTAAAAAGTACACGAAATAAAAGTTAGTCGCTATGTAGAGATAAGAAAAAAATCCGACAATTTTAATTGAATATCAAATATTTATGATGAAATATATTTATTCTGAATTGAGATAGAAGTCTAGTCTAATGGATTAAACTTGAGATATTCTGTGAAAGTTCGTTTGATGATGAAATTCACACATTTATCTTGAGTCAAGACTGTCAATGTCACTTAACTCCAGATTATTCAACCCAAATTTGATGAAATTCTACATTTTATTCATGCATAAAATTTAATTTAAAATTTCTCTCTTCATTTTTTAAAGCGTTTAGAAAAATATCTTCTGCATTGCAGCTTATGCAGCTCAAGCTCAGTCAAAGAACCTCACAAAATTTCTCTAGTTTTCCATTGAATGATTGAAAGAAAGTAAAAAGACTCATATCTGAATAAAACGTCGAACATCCACATCCAAGCTATGTTAAGAAGAGTAAACATCCAGGAGAGAAAGTTTTCATGTTTCTTGCGCTTTTCTTTGTTCGTATTTAAGTATTTAGATACATACATATATTTGAAATAAAGATTTAAGTTGAGTAAGAAAGTCGAAATATTTCGCAAACTCATCGAAAATGTGATGAAAATGGAAAAAGATTTTCATTTAAAGTTTCTGCTGAAAGCTATACAAACACATTTATCCACATCGATAAAATGACATTCATTTTATTACCATTTCCCTTCACCATGAAGACAGTACAAGAACAAAGAATAAAAGAAGAAAAACAAGTTTGTGTGCTTGTTTTTATTCAAGTAATAAGAGAGCGAAGTTATGACAGTTTACAACAACGAGATTAGAAGAAACACCGAGAAAGGAACACGGAAAAAAGTTTTTTGACGCAGGTTGAGAAACTTAAGACTGCCGGTAAAAGGAGTGAAAGAATTTGACATCCATAACTGCCCAACTTTTAAAGCTCTCAGTTGATCTTATTTATAGCGGAAGTGTGAAGCAACGCTAGTTGACATCATTTTAGAAAACAAGAGGGATAAAAGTATGAAAATTACTATAGCGACGTGAAAGATGTTGCTTTGACTTGAAGTGTAGAAGAAATTATGTTTACAGTTATCGTAACAATTACGACTGACGAGAATGATAAAAACGAAAGCAGTCAAAAACTTTTAGTGCGTATAATTAATGTCAAATTAGAACAGATCTCCATGATTTTCATGATTTATTCCACAAGATGTCAACGCATAGAACGTGGAATTATTCATTCCACTTTGTTTAATTTTAATTTCTATTTAAACAGCACAGCAATTTTTTATTCATCCCTTGACGATGGCTAAAGAAAAAAGGTAAATTTTCATTAAATTAGAGTCTATGTTTGCAAAAAATTGTGATACTATCGGTCCTAAAGCCATTAAAGAAAACACAATAATCTTCACAAGCCATATTTTCGTCTTTAACGCGAATGATAGAATCATGGTTTGGTAGTAGCGTCGACTATTAATGAACCATTAAATCAAGCGAGAAATAGCAAAGGCGAATTATCTCTACCATCGGACGTGACTCAAATGAAAGGATATTTAACTTAAACAAACTTGAAGTTTGTCTAGAGACTGAAAATGGAGAAGAATGAAGAATAATGAAGCTTCATTTTCAGACACTGCCAATTTCCCTTTTATATTTCTTAGTTTCTCATTTCTCCATAAATGTATTTTCTGTGTTTTGTGGACTTTAAGTTTATCGTCTTGCACAAGACTTAAATGTTTAAAAACAATTATTTTATAATGTTTTTCTTTCATATTTCATTAGAAATTTCTTAAGATGATGAGAGAAACGTTTAAGCTTTTGATCGCCATTGATATTTCATTTTCTTTATTAGGGAAAGTTCCACGCTTTGAAGTTTTAAACTTCTGGAGGTGAATGGAGGAAACTTGAAATAAAAGTTTTAAAATAAATTTTGAAGCTTTAGAAAATTTTTTGAAGTCGATAGTAAAAGATTCTTCAGAAGACGATAATTCCAAAATTTCGTGTTGAATATCCAACATTTTAATACTAATACCCGATAAAATATTGCTTGATACAATTTTCCTTTCTTCAGCTTCCAACTACGTTTTCTGAAATTATTTAATAGAATAATTTTCCCTAAATTTCTTTTGCACTTATCAAGCATACCAAACAATTGCAACTTAAATTTATTAGATAAATAAACTGGGATAAAATCATGTCAACGAATTAAAATCTATTGAAATTTTAAATTAATGTTCACATGAAAATGTTTGATGTTATAGTTGCCAAAATTTCTTTTTGTTCTCTCTCGCCATCAGCATCATCCCAGAAATTTTCATTGTTAGCGTTTGGGAAAAAAAAGCCAAGAAACAAGATATCTGTAAAAAATTATATTTACTGAAAAACCCCATAAAATAAAACGATGGTATCGATGAAAAACAAACAAAAGCGGTTTTCAAACAGAAAAAAATTATTCGAGAGAAAAATATCAAAACGAAGTTTTCCGTTATCAAACGCCCCCATAAATAAGCAATTATTCTTTGCTTTTGCTTTTCAATTTTTTATATTTTCTTTACGATGGGAGAATCAACAGTGAAGGAAGCGAAAAGCAGATAGAACGAACACCAACACTCAAGAGAACGTTGAGCCTTGAACTGATTTCCTCCTGAACTGAAGACCTGCTTATTGTTTATATTCTTTATGTAACTTAATGATGTTTTTGTTCGCTTAGACTTTCACTCCTTAAACATTTTGTCCTTCGTCTTGTCAAGTGTTGGTTCGAAAATCAAAACAATGTCACGTTGCTGCTACCTAGTGTTTCAACCATTTTTATCTCTCATCGGCAAACTTGAAACTGGCAACTGCTCGTGTCAATTTAGAGTTTGTGGTTTCCTTTTTCAAGACCTACTTCATTCTCACTTCCGTTCAAGTAAACACTGTGACAATTTTCTTCTTTTTTCATATCTGCTTCAACATTAACATCAACACCAAAGCAAAAACAGAAACAAAGTCGAGTATATTTTACTTAATTAAATGAGAATTGTTTCCATTGTTATGTGTCTTAGAACAAATTTCCGGGATTTTATCTGATTTTCTGAGTTAACAAATAGTAAAGTAAATTGCAAAAGACACTCAAAACAAATTATCATATACGTGGCAAGAGGAAGTAGGAAACTTAATATATTTGTGAGATTTACGACAAGAAGTCTTTCAGAGATGTCTCGAAGCTCAATGTCAGAGCTTTGTCAGCAGAGACTACTCCGTAAATCATTCAAAGCGACATTTGAACAATATTATTTAGATGTCATTGTCACTTCATGTCGAATATTGAAGATTTTAGCTTTATTGTTATTATGTGTGTTTATTATGTGTACGTCGGTGGAATCTAAGACAATGAATGGCTCGAATCTAAACATAAAACAGGTGGAAGAATATTTACAATTTATTAGAAAGTATGAAGGAAAATAAACATTGAGCTTCTAGACTAAAGACAAATTTCATTTCAGTATTTTTTTTTGAATGGAATGAATGCAAACAATTTAATTATGTTGAAAGATTATTTATAGCCCAATTTTTATCCTAACTTTAGCGTTTCACTAATTATATGCCTAAACATCGAAAAAACGAAAACAAGACATTCATTCGCATACATTATGAAGATAGAAAATTTTTATTTTGTTCAGCTCATTAAATACTTGATTAAATCGTATTCATATCCATTAAGGAAAGAGAGATATCATTACGTTATTGTTAATAATAGTTTTCATAGGCAATAAAGCTACAGTTAGAAATTGTTCCTTGTATGTTGGTTTAGATCACAACAATGAAAACGAAAATTCATGGCAAGTAGTAGAAGTAGAGAAGAATAAGAAAGAAGATTACAAAAATATCGAACGTGTTTTCAACGAGAACAGGATTTAGTCGATGGCTTTGTTATGTAGATATTTATTGAGATATCTTATTTCATTCATTCATTAACGAGTAATAAAGGTTTATTTGATTAAAAACCATAGTTAACGCATGAACGATTTTATTATTGAATCTTCTTTTCTTTAATTTTTACAGCTTTTTGACTAAAGCTTCTGAATATGAATGAAATAGATGAAAGAAAGCTTTTCAAGAGCTTTAAGTACGGAAGCTTTTCCCTTAAGTTTCCATGCTTCATCGCCTCAATTGTTTACCAAAATTTCAAGCATAATGTTTAAGAATTTACACTCGAAAGAAACCTCAAAAGTAACTTTTGGGATTTTGGTTATTAATTTAAAAGTTTTACAAGCCTTTTCGACATGAATCTTGCTTTCGTTGATGTTTGCATAACTTATTTGAATGGAAATGACGGTTATTGCCTCTTTATCTTTCGCAAGGAACAGTAATATCTAACGACCGCTCGAAGATTGTTCCAACCACGACTTCCATGAGGTTTTTCCATCGGTTCACCACCCTCGGCCGTTTCCTCGTCAAACTCGAGTGTATCGATTTCATCGCTATTTCTTTTAAGCGAGTCAATGTCAGTGTATTGATCGCGACGACGTACGGTCAGCTTTCGATCGAAGAACGATGTGGATGGATGTGGAAGACTATCACTAACATCATATAAATCGTAATCAATTTTTTAATATTTAATTTAATGTTTTTCGGTCATCACTTTACATTTCAAAGTTTCTAAAAGTTTTCACATTTTAAAAATTTATTGAATTTATTTTACCTGTTTCCGGGACTTTTACAATCTGATGAGTTTTGATTGCTTGAATCTTCTTCGTCTTCACGCGATGTACCCATTGAAGATATTGCTGCTGAAACGACGGTTTCTGTTGGGCTTCGTGGATCATTGCTATTTATGGCTGTTGTTGTGGTTGATGATGCCAAAAGACTTGTACAGGTTGTGGAAGATATTAACTTTTGAGGGTCAATTGGTTCCATCTGTAATGGAGCGAAACCAAGAAATGCAAAAGTGTACAAGACATAAATTTCAAACTTTTACAAGTCCAATGTAAAAAGGATATAATGAAACAAAAAAATAAAAAAAGTAAAAAACATCAAACACATTAATCAGTTGCAAGTTAAGGCTTTGTAACTTTTGTAAATCACAAATCACAGACGACTGTTTTTTGTTCTTTGTACAGCATTCCAATGCCAATATCCTTTCTTTCTGGTTTGGGAAAGAAGTAGATGGCTAAGCACAATGATTTAATTAATTACAAAAGGTGATGGGGGTAATATCACTTCATTAATGCTTTAAGGGTTGTTCACAAAGGGTGTGAGAAAATGACGGTTAGAACGTCAGATATGAAGACGATAAGCTGAGCGTGGGAGTGAAAAGAAACAAATTACGGTACAACCTAAATTTAGTATGAAATGCGAGGAAATATTTAATGACTTTAGCGATGCTTCTCGTGCTGGATTGAATTATTTACATGGAAAATGAAATGAAATTGAGTAGAAAGAAAAACTTTCTGTTTTTGTTTTTCTTCCCCTCCCACAATAATACTTGACATTTGGAAGATTCTTATGTGATGTCACGATGTTAATGCATAAACGGGACTTTTGATTCTCATTTAATGTTTTGCTTAGAGCATTTACTCGATTCGAGTGAATAACTTTGAGCAGATGAAATGTTATTTTGTGTCATTAACAAATTATTCCCTCATCATAGGAACTCATAGCTATCTATAAAAAAAAATTATACAGAAATGAATTGAGTGAAGTTCGTTTCAGACAATTGTTCTTTTTAATTGAATTCCGACGAAAGGCTGTTTAGAGTGATTGCATAATTTAGAAAGAGATAAGGTTAGCAATGTAGATAAATGCTTGACTAAATGCGAGCCATAAAGACAAAAGAATTATGATGAATTATCTCATTGCAATCACGAAACATCCATAAAAGAAAACGCCTTTGGTTGAATAAACGAGTTCATCTTCAGAAAATCCATCATTCAAGACACTTTCCTTCCTTTATGTTCATCCACAAGCAGATATTTGGAATTGAAATTGCTTGTTTTATGGCTACTGTTGTGTGCACTCACTTTCTCTTCACAGCTTTGAAAGCACTTATTCGTTGTTCTACAAATAGCATCCACCGTATATGGTCATAAGCCGCTTCGTTTTATTGTTTATTGATTTTGTGAGTACACGTCTTATATTGCCATACTTATTGGAATGAGAAGATTCAAGAGATTCGATGAAAATTGATTTCTCATATTAACTCGGAACAAAGACAGTAAATATAAAACGATTTCTTGTTCCGTTAAAAATCATTTTCCGTTGCCTTTCAAAGCTTTTATCAGCATTGTAGGTAACACCAGTGATGATTACTTTTAGTCAATTGAGCATTGTGAGTGTTATGAAAATGGATGTCATTCTAATAAATACTTAAGTATCAGGTCAATGGAAAACATCGAGAGAAAATACTAATAGCTATGAACATCTTATTGCAGTTAAACTTTTTAATCTTATTTTCCTCTAAGTTATCCAAAGTTTTAATGATGATGACTTTTTATGATCATGAGAGCAACACAAATTACAGCTTTTCATCATTCGAAAGGAAATATAATTTATCTAATATCTTAATCTTGAAAACACTGAATTATAGTAGTACTCATGAATGATGAAGAAGTATTTGTTATGATTAAAAGTTGTTTAAATTTCCCTCCCTAACGAGTTGTCAAAAACGTTGTTTACTCGATTATTTATGACTTTCATCATATCAACATTTTCTCTCATATCCTTTCCCATATATTTAATATACTCCAAAGCATCAGGAAAAGTTTTGCTCCAAACCTTTTCATATAATTCTCGTTACTTATTCCCTCATGTACCTTAATTGGCTGTCATTTGTCTCTTGAGATCAATGTTGATATTTCGCAAGAGCTTTATTGTTTTCTGCTCTTTTGCTGCATGATAAGATGAAAATCTCAGCACATCTAACCGTTTTCAAAACAAATAACTCTCTTAAGTCTTTCCGAGTCGAATTGCACAAGCAAATGGGTATTAGTGTAAGTATGAAACCGAAAAAGTAACGACAACAATGTCAGTTTAAGGTAGCGAAACATTTCAAGAGAAAAGAAATAAAGGAAGAAAATTTAAAGCTCCTTTTTCAATATTTCACCAGTTATGGGAGATAAACGAGATAAATTTTGATTATAAATTTTCTTTCCTTGTATTATTGAGAAGATGCTTCAAGGAGGAGAAAGGAAGCGAAGAGAAGAACAAAAATAAGCGTATTATTCGATGTTTTAGGGGTAAATATTGTCGTTTGCGAAGAAAAATTAAAGGATTTACCTCACTCAGCAGCATAAATTGAACGTTATAAATCTGTTTAGTAGATTTATTATGTCGTTGGAATATTTTGAACGATTCCCAATTGAATTTTCTGATAAAACCTTGTTTTTGACATTAGATAAGTGTTTCGGAAGCTTAATTGAGTTTTCGCTAGAATATTCAAGATTAAATTAGCATTGTGGGATTGATTTTCCGCTAAACTAACTTTCTAAATCTTCAACTTTATGGTTGATTTCAAGAGCCAATTTTTCTGATCATTTCATCGGATATCGTGTTAAACTATCAACCTGATAGTTAAAGAAGCCTATGAACTTTAAAACTTTTCTTCTTTTCCCTTTTCTCGCTGAACTTTAGCCGCAATGTTCAATGCGTCTTTAAATATCTTCTTTTTTAATGCAAAATCAATAACGATTATGACGTTATGCCGGTAATATCCAAGACGAAAATTAACACAACGAGTCAACTTAATAATAATGTCGGAGAAAGTTAAACACGGACGCAGTTGAAACGGCTGTTGTTAATTAACAATTTATGAAAAGTGGATGTCCATATTGTGCCATCACCGACGTGATTTCATTGTTCATTTTGCTAAAGGGCATCCTTGTAACTTGTAGAATTATCGTAAATGTCGAATGGTAAATAATATCAGAAATTTTCATTTCGAAATCAATACCATATGGCACAGATTGAATTTTCATCAAGTCTCGTTCATATAGGACAAACATGTTTCCCAACACGTGATGTCATGAATCAAAAATTATGAGTTAATAATTTAGAAAACAAATGACATGTTATTCTCTGTGTTTATCAGGAAGTTGATTATTAATTAATAATCACCAAAACGCACAAAACCAGTAATTTTGATGAATGCTTCCGATTGTCAATTATTTAGTTTAAACTTTTATTAATCTCGAATATCTACAACTTTGATACTCAATACATCGAATACTTACGAGTTAATATACAATGGCATTACGCAGTTTTAGTCAATTTATTGATTTCTCTCCCTTTGCCAGTTTCCATAGCCAAGCGGAGGAATCGTGTTTCATTTTAATAAACCTTTAGGAATTCTATTTCTGGAATGTTTTACACGCCCAGTGCCTCTTAAGAATTTTTCTACAAAGAAAGTGCTTCTTCGATGAAAAAGTCTACTCATTTGAAAATAATTTGTCCTGAATTCTTCTGCACCTTTATTCCAGCCTAAACCTCACCTTATTATATTTATTTTCAGAAATTGTAAATAGAAACTGTAATAACAACATGTAGTGTATCTGAGTAAAATGAATTCATTCATGTGATCACATAACGAAGCAATAAAACTTATTAGTCTGATCATTAAACAAAACAACGTTAATTTGTAGTTTGATTAGCTTGCTGTAATGTTTACACATCTCTTGTGAGTGATACTAGGAATGGATGTCTAGCTGTGTTTATTTAAACAAATAGTCATGTCTCATTTTCTTTCTCTTCCATCACATTGAGGTGAATCTTCTTATCAAATAATGCTGACGAAAATTTATGTGCATAGTGATGGATCTTTCTTACTTAAGAATAACAACACGGCCAATTCACAATTGTTTTTTTTACTGTTCACAGGATTTTGCACATGTAGCATGAAGGCAAACGAGGTTTGAAAAAAAACGAAGAAAGAAGAAATTTGCTCCAGGGTGAGATTCTGCGACTTAAAGACTTAAATGTACGAGTCGCGTTTTTTTCAAGCGCGGAAAAAATAAATTTAGAATTTATTGATATGGTAATTCTTAAATTTTGAATGAATACATTAAAGAAAGCGGGAAGGAACATTGAAAGAGACGAAAAAAAGCGCAAGCTAAATGCTTTTCACACTTTTTACATAGAATTCGTTCATTGTTTAACAATTTACTTTTTTGTTTTATTCAAAAGCTTTAAGCCTAGATAGGGATGGGAAAAAAGAAGACAAAAGCGTAAAATTTTACAGCTGCTGAGTGCTGCACGAGTTGAATTAACTTCAACAATAAATCAAGACATTTTTATTCTCCCTCGAAATGTTTCAAATGATTCCAACACTTAAGAATATGTCAAGATTTACTAATTTCATCATTTGCCAATCAAACTCATTGTGTGTGATGATCTTGTTTTGTCTGCCATCGTGACATTGATATTTTTATAATAACATTGGACTGATTATGATGAAGCTTAAATTTACATAAATAAGACGGCAGAAGTTGTATCAGAAAACGAACAAGAATAGAAAATTTCTAAGATAACATTCTGATTTATCTCGTTGAACTATGGATGTACTGTTAACTGAATTCAATTTTCAGATAGATTGTAATCCTTGAAAGAGTTTTCTGAAAAACATATCCAATTTTTATTTCATTTTACAGTATAAAGATCATGATAGAAATTCTTTATATTATCAAATGACTTGCAGAATTCTTCGGATTGTATATCAGAAATAAACAAGACGTAAGAACTATTGAAGCATGAAAAGTTTTGTACTCATATAGAAAAAGTTTATTTACTGTAGAGTAGAATCATAAAGTTTGTGAATTTGAAATATGAACATGAAAGTTTTAAATAATGTGCATTGAACTGATGAAAATTTTGCTTTTCATAAAATCTATTGCACAGTGCAATTGCCATTTCTAAGTTAAGTTCTCTAAGATTACTAATAAAAGGAAAGAAATGCTTCTTTTGTTCTATTTTATATCAAAATGTCTGCTTAGTGCAGATGAATAGAATTTTAAAAAAAGAATTCAGAACGTAAATATTTACACATTATGTACCTAAATGCTTTTAAATGACTCAATTTGTTAGAAAGATTTCTTTCAATTGTCTTTGAATGTTCTTTTTATCTCAAAGAAGTTGAATTTAACTTCTCTCTTTCCCAAAATTTAATACGTTTCCACCCACGCTTCTTTCGGATATTTAGCTCGTGGTGTTTTATGTTTTATTGTTCAATAAATCACGAATGTGTCGCACACCCATTGTTGGAATGATCATGTCCGGATCGGTTTTTATTACTCTGAATTTCAATATCTGACAAATAGCTTTCATGATGTTCCATTGTTGATCCCAAATGAGAAAAAGAAAAATCATGGAAAATATTTTTCGTTCTCTTTTTTCATTCTCATTCTTTCATTTTTATTCAATAGACCTCTTGTGAAGATCAGATTATTTATTTCCTTACAACCCTTGAAGATTTATGCCGATGAGTGTCATCAGATAGTTCCATAAAGTCAAGGTTTTCAAATAAAGCCATTCTCATTCATTCAGTCAACTCAAGTTCTTGTGCCATTTTTCAAATAAGTAAATAATGCTTTGTAAGCTTTGCTGCCTGAAGCCGTAAAATTTCTAAACAAAGTTAAATTAATTTTTGAGTTTTCTTTTTTAATTATTTACAAATTAAATAAGAAATAATAATCCAACAAACTGAACTTAACATCGTTTCGCTAAAATGTTGTGGTTTCACAAATCTTTCTGAAACTTTTTGACCTATAAAACATCAAGTTTTGCAATTAATTAGATATCTTTCAATATTTGAAGTTTTTGTTTAGATATCTATTTAGTTAGAATAAGAAGAAAAGAACATTCACAGACAATGTTGGGGTGAAGTGGTTGGCAACAACGTTTGATTGTTGTGAGAAGAAGAAGAATAAAAAAGTGTTCAAATTTCTTTCAATATTTTGGGTGACAAGTAAACAATTTAGATGGAAAGAGGGGTTTAGTTAATAAATTTTCCACTACCACATTTCACATTTTCGACAAAGCTTCGCTAATCATCAGGTTGAGTTGGTAACTAAAAAAGAAATTTTATTTAAGTTGGGAAGTTGAGGTGTCAGCATTTTCTTCTGGTGGTAACTACATAAGTATAAACACAGTGATGAAGCTCTGCAATGACTTTATAAACATACATTTCTATTTATATTGACCACAAATTATCAGCAAGGGCACACACAAAGTGATTCTTTCTTGTTAATGTTCCTTTACCTTTTGTGACGTTGGAAGAAGAAAACGAATTTTGCGATTCATGGCTTAATAATCTTACACAACTCTCTTATTTCTTTTTTTTCCCCGTCAAGATACTTTTTCTTCTTGTTTAATTTATGTTTTCTAAATATCGTTTTCACTAAAGCATTAATGAGAGTTTACTTCCTACAATCAGAATCATTTGTAGACCTAAAAATTCCGGAAGTGGAGAGAAAGAAAGAAATTTTATGAGTTCAAAGTCAGGAATCAATGGAAAGCTTATGTTTTTTGTTGATGTGCACGATGAGGTGTTTTATCCAATACTAAAAATGGGATCTTAAATCTCTTCTTGATATCTAAGTCTACACAGTCACAAAATTTCACACAACACATAAAAATGTAATCTGACTTGGCATTTTATTTTCCTGTCATGAAGTGAAAACTCGATGATCTCTTAATGGTTAGATGACTGTTTTTCTTTCCTATTTTTCAATCTGTTGTCATTTTTTATGATAAAGTTTACGATATTATAAAATTATATGGAAATATTCATATATATGATTTATATTACCAAACCATAAGATTAACATTAAAAAAAATGATTCAACAAAAATTGTTGATAGAAATTTTTAGAATTATGAGGCTTAACACTTACTGAGAATAATCCACTTGATGTATGTGATGACGACTGTGACGGAGCAGTACTTCCGTAGTGTGTCTGATAGCTGCTCGACAATATTTTTTTATGGGCCGATGCATGAGCTCTGTATGCGGAAACACTCAATTTCATATTGTCATCCAATTGTTTTCGTTGATGTTCATTTATGAAAGATTGTGATGAATTTTATTTCTCTTGGGTAGCTTTTTTGTTTGATACCCTTGTAGATAATTAATGTGCCTTTATAATTATTGTGTTAGAAACACTTTTTATTGTTTTCCGTTTCACTTTTTTCTAGATAAATTTTTTATTCACTTGACCTTTAAACTGAATTTCATGACTCGCCCGCTTTAAAACGGGAGCCCAATTGGATTATTCTTGTGGTGAAATAAAATCCCAAGTCATTTTTATGTTTGATGGTTCATATTTAGAAGCACTGAGTTTTATAGATGTCACAGATGAATGTTATTGGAGATGAGTTATTGATATGAGACGATAATAAAAGCATTTTATCTGTTTTCTTGGTCTGTTCCAATCATAATGATCTATTGATGCTGGTTTTTTATTTATGCTTTTATACGTGTTCGTTATTTTCCGTCTCTGAGCAGTGCGTGTCAAGGAGAGACAACGCATAAATAATACAGAATATTTTATTTCGGTTTTGGTAAGATATTATATGCTCATCATAAATGCAAGTAAATATTTATCCTTCAACTTTGAATCTATGACTGTTGCAAAGCTGTAAGAATCAAAGAAGAAAAATGATTGCAAGCTTGAATAAATGTCAATTATGCTACGATAAGTGTTCATAAACCGAAGAAATAAACATTGAACCTTTTTTGTGATTTGCATAATGCTTTTGAAAATGTTTTTAACATACTGAAAGGTTTCACTCTCAATATTGAAACATTTCAAGGTTTGAAAATTTCCAATTTAAGTGTTTAACATGTTTTCTGCCTTTTGATGACTAGAAATTATTTTTTTAACGTCAAATTAAAAGTTTTTCTTTTGAAGTTGATCATCTCTTTCTGGATTTTATTGTGTGGAAAAATTCTATGCTTCCTTAACGTTTTGACATGGAATTTAAGCTTAACTTAGTATAAAACGGAGACGCAATATATCAAGTGGATGTAAGCAAAAACTTTCCCATTTAGTACGATTGAAGTATTTTTTGTCTTCAAAGTTTCAGCATCAATGAAAAAAGAGCAACAAAAATTCACATAAAAAATGTATGGTAAAACACGTGTAGTGCTCTCGGAATGTTAATAATTCCAGACATATGTTTACATCCAACGCAAATTAGTTGATAGAGTGTGCAGTGGAATCTTCGTATGGCAAATGGTCGAAAAGAAATTATTCCCGACATGCTGCGACACAACAAAAATCGTCACAGTGTAATGGAGAAAGTGCTGCTATGTACTCTCAATTTTTTTCCTTTTAATCGAGTTGAGATCACATTGCCGGAATATTTATGAGACAAACATTTGTTAATGGCGTCAAAAAGTGAGAGACTTAGAAGCTAATCCATTATGTTTACTGCTTGGCTTGACGTCATCACGAACTTTTCCCATTGGCATGAAAATAAAATTATGCTGATTGTGTTTTTCCCTCCTTTGCATTGCTATGTATCTCTGACAAATTCCAATCTCAGAGAATAACTTTATTCCACAACAGTGGTCACAAAGTCTGCTGCATGAAATATGAATGAGTAACAGAATAAAAGAATAATAAGAGAATGAAAGAAAGCTTTAAAAGTTAAAGCAATTAAATAGCAGAAAACGAATATCTACATAAAAAAAATATTTCCCAGCTTTTCTTCTTCCTCGTAAATTTGCATTCATTGCATAGATGTTTATATTTTATTTATAACATTCAACAACTGCTTCATGCAACGATAAAAATCTTTTCCTTTTTTCTCATTCATTAATTCAAGTATCTGTTGAAGAAATGAATTCGAAAGAGTATCTAAGATAATCTCCATTAAAATATGTTAAACATGTCCCATGTTTGACACTTTCAATTCACTTGCGCAACAAACCTAATAAAATTTTTCCATTATACAGAATACTGATTATTATTACCCTCAAGTGATGGCCTTTTAACTTTATTAAAATGTGAGTTATAACTTGATGTTTCCTTTATCGTATTCTTTCGCTAAAGCGACCTTCTCTTATGCTCCGCGAAACATGAAATTTCGATTTGTCGAATGAAAAAAATAAGTTCGTTTTAAAGTCTTAATAAAATTTGTTATGATACAGCGGATCATCAATGTTCGTCGCCATTGCCGCCAACAACAGGATATTGCGAGAGTCAAGTGTAAGTCGTTAAAAGAAATAAAACAGATTATCTGAAGCTCTTCTTTCATCTGTTCGTTGATGTTTTAAACTGAAAGATTATGAAATGATGTTGTTTTGTTAGAAAGTATCTAAACGTTTAAACAATTTATTGTTTAATTACACAACAATTGTTAAGTTACGAAATGTTATTTTGTTCTTTCACTTTTAAATGGTCTCATTTCTTGGTGGAACTTTTGTAAAGTAATACAATTGTAAGATTCGTATCGTGCTTATTTAATGGATTGATAATAGTAATTAAGGCTTGCAAGCTATAACGAGAGAAACAACACATTTTCAAGCAATGTTTTAATTACGATACTTTGTATTTCCATCCTCCTACTACAATCGAGATCATAAATTAATTGTTAACAAGATTAAAGAATTTTGCAATAAATTTCCAACAAACTCGAGCTTTTGACAATTTAACACAAAACTTCACCAAATTTGAGATTGAAATTTTAAAGCTTCTCTGCTTTTTGCTGACTCTACTTGAAGACAACTTAATTAATTTTTTGTTGCAACTTTTTTTCTTCTTGGGGCAAAGATAGATTGAAGATCCTCTTGGAATATCGAAACCAGTATTATGATTGTTAATAAATCATTTTAAAACGAATTACTTTTGGGAAATAGCGGACTGACTTCATTAATTGCTCAATTAATCATCAAGACTTCTTTTTCTTTTATTTGAGGCTTGAAAGTAAATCTAAGGGAGTAATTACTTGGATGCCTTAATTTATGGAAGTGGAGAAATTGCATTAGTCTTGGCATTGCTAATTGAAGTGTGTAAATTTCCAAGAAAATTTTAATTAGAAGCGGCCAATACAAAGAAGTTTTAAAGAAAAATGAAATTACTTTGTATTACCCTTTTTTAAATATTCATAAAAGTCCTTCAATTTGTCGTCAGAGAATTTCACTCAACATCTCATTAAATTAAAAATGAACGTTTAAACATTTTTCTTTCGTTATAGTCGGTAGAATAAAGTAAAAAAGGCGAACGAGTTGCTACTTTAAGACTTGAAATTTTCCATTGTTGTCCGATGTTGGCATTTTGTCTTCCTTTTTTCATGGCTCTAAGAATTCCAAACTTAATCTTAACTCGGTTTATCAATCTCACAAACGAGCAAAATTTCCTTAAGTCGTACTCGTAATCGTATTTTTGAAATGGGAAGATACTCAACAAGACAAACAGCTGCTTTTACGATGCAGATTAGATAAAATCCTTAGGTTATCCTTAAATTTTGTTGCTTCTTATTCAAGCCTTCTCTTCTCCAGAAAAACGGAAAATAAATGCGAAGATGGCTCAAGGCTATTGTGCGAAACTCCATTCACACGAAATCTCATCAAAATCAATTTCCATCCAAGCCCTAAACCGAAACAAACAATGCTTCTTCAGCTCATTCCCGTTTAGAAAGTTTTTCATGAAGCAGAAGAAAAAATCACTGTCTTCTTTATGTTTGTTTCGTTTTTGTTTGACGAATAAAAAAAACTTTTTTTTTCTCTTTTTTCATCCAGCGAATGATGAAAAGTTGATTCGAAAGCGTTTTTGGCACCCAATTTCGACAGCAGCAAAAAAAGAAGTCTCGGAGGATTTAACAAAGTTTTTCTTTTTCCTTTTTTTTGTATTGAATTTACCACAAAATTGTTTATTTTCTTTTAAATTTCGCCAATTTCAGTAAAACGTATTTTAGAAGAGATTTTAAAGTCCCTCAGACTGAAATTGAATAACGAGAATGCTTTTTACACTTTGCATAGAACTCCTACATAAAAAGTTTTCCCTAAAGAATCTTATTTAATGATATTCGGATGATAAACGAGTTTTGGAACATTTGGCAACGTGTTCATAAAGACGCCAATGTCTTCAGATATCCCTTATGAATATCTCTCATATTATCAACTAACGTCATGTATTGAATGTTTGTCGACATAATGTTAAAGAATAGATGTTGTTTGTAAATATCTCAGTATATAAGCAGGAAGTTCACAGACAATTGGCAACAAATGTTTGAAGGAACGAAGAAAGTTCAAATGACTTATGTAAGGAAAAAGAATATTTGTAAGAAAAATCGAAAAGGAATAACAAAGAAGCACAAAAAGTTATGGCAACATTCAATCCATTGAGACATTTTTTCTTTTTCTTCTGCGTTGCTAATTTTGAACAAAAAGCTTTTCTTTTCTTCTATTCTTTGTTGTAAACATATTTACGTCATCCTTCTTTGCACTTTCAAGGATTGATTTTGTTAAATTTTCTAAAACATTCAAAAGCTTCTTTTTCTTTCGACAATTTTATAACTTTAACGAACCACAAAACCACAGATAAAGACTTTGTTTCATTTTATATCATGGAAAAGTAAATAAATCTCAGATTGAACTAATTACACTTCTATCAAATTACCCATAAAATAATTTTGCTTATCGCAATGTCTATGAATAAATTCATTGATTTGACGTTTCATTTCATGGTAAATTTTATCTAATTGAAAAAGCGAGAGAAAACAAGTTATTGGTTTAACCACCGCCCGTCTCCAACAATCTCAGATTCAAGCAAATTAAATATTCTTGAATAATTCGTAGAAACTTTTGCAAAGTTGAACAAAATGAACGATATGTATCTTAGAATTTAATTTCTTTTCTTATTTATGGTAAATAATCTTACTTTTCCGCTTTTCTTTTACTCTTTGTCATCTCATCTGACTTTCAGTCACCCCCTCAGTATGAACGAATATTGACCCAAATTTGAATCGATGTTAATGGCTTTATTTTCGCTCTTAACTTCTTTGTTGCTTTTTTTCTGTGATTCATAGCGACGATATGTATTTGTTCGTTCTCTTAAAGACAAGCAAAGAGCGCAACGTGAAAACTTTTCACTTTTCACTGATGTATACATAAATTTAAGGAAAGTCTCAAAAGATTGAGCAGCAGAGTAACAACTCTTGTGAATCTTCCCTCTTTTCTCTTCAAACAGGAAATATTTCATCCTTTTTCTTACGTCAGTATCAAGAAGTATTGATTTGGGAGCAAGTGAAGTGAAAAAAACTTATTTATAGACTTGGCAATTCGAATCATTTCGTGATGAGCATCGATAAAGAAGATTCAATTTTAAATTAATATTGTATGTCTCCACACCCACAATCATTCGAATAATATGAAATGATTCATTGTGGAACGAAACATGGGATGAATTTTGTTGAGAAAAATTATCTGAAGTTGAAATTAAGCTCCATATTCAATTAATAAATCGAATTATCTTTTTGTAATTTATGACACATATTAATTAATACTGTTCGGATATCTGTTTCAATGCGTGGATAAATTATATAAACTTAACTTTTATAATAAAATTCCATTTGTAAAAAAATCTATCAGATATGCTCGAATGGTGAAAACAGATATTTAACATCTACAATACTTATTGGCAAATTGCTAAACCCAACTTTTTTTATAACACACGAGAGTAGCCAATAGAAGTGAAATTAAATGATATCCGTTTGATTGAAAAATGATAAACTACTCCCATGGGTGAAATTCTGTATTGGACGAAAAAATTTATCTTCTTTCCTTTTGAAATTGATTTATAAATAAATTTTTCACTTCCGAAGGAAATTGTCTGCTTCACTTGTACCGAATTTTTAGGAAGAAAAATAAAACGAAACAAGGGAAAATCTAATTTTAAAAAATGGATTTTTGGGGAATGAAAAAAAGTGCTAAGAACGGCACGTTCACAAGTTAAATTGTTTTTTAAATGTAAAAAGGATATCTAGATTTTTGTGCAGGTCGAAGGTTGGAAATTGTTTCCCTTTTTCACCGAATATTGTGATGTCGTATTTTGTTTTGTTTCTTACTTTGAAATCTGAGATTTTCTCAGTTCTTAACATGATTGAAATCATTAATAAATTAATGTTATTGATTTTTTTTTATTTTTCATAAAAATATTGCAACGTAGAAATGATTTCATCTGAAAACGTATTAAAATTTCATTCTCGTTTGCTACCAAGGGAACAATACATCATGTCAAATAAGCTTTGAAAGATACACTGACAATAACAACAACTTCAACAAAAAAAGAAATTGTGAGATATGAAATAAGGCATTTTATTGTGCTAGAAAAACAACATAAATGGTGAGTTTTTCTAATCCTTTGCGCGTGTGTGCTTAGTCAAGTAAACAAATATTTTTTCACAGCTTTTACTGTTTCGTTTTCTTTCCTCAAGACAAGAAAAAAAAATGGAAATAGATATTCATTTGTGTCTGCGTAATTTCGCAAGCAAAAAAGAAAGAAAAAAAAGTCAACCAACCGACAGGGTGAGACGAAAACATCCAGAATATCTTACGATATTATGAAAGTAATTTCCCTTCAACGGCAAATGAATAAACGGAGACGAAAAATGTGAAATGAAGCTAGCAAAAAGAAACGATGTCAGTGTCGAAATTGAAATATAATGAGGAGTAGCAGAGTGAAAGTTCCATGAAATATGAGGTAGATGAAACTCATTTAAGCCGTTTAACCAACTTCGACTTTGCTCAAAGCGGATGAGAAGAATTTTTACTCAAGATTTTTCTCATTTCATATTTTCAGATTAAGAAGAAAAAAATTCTTTGCGAAGGGGTGAAAACGACGAATTTAATTTCATGTGCTTTCATCAGAGGTATGTGCCAATTTATCTAGGCAGTGACAATAAAATATTATGAGACGCACGAACAACGAAACACGTTTCCTTCTAAGCATATTCAACATAATTTAAGGCGCCATAAAACGGAGCATGAAAAGAACAATTCAATATACTTCAAAGCTGATTAAGAGGCTCTTTTCACTTTTGCTTTTGCATTTTCACAACGACTTTGTGTCTGTAAATTTTATCAGTCTTGATAAATTGGAAACGAAAATTGAATCGGAAATAAAACAAGCTGTTGTTTGATTTCTTCCAATAAACTGAGAAATGTGTTGCTTCACCAAACATTTCAAACAGTTGATCTGACTTCAAATAGATTTTTTACTCGTGTATGAGGTGAAAGTGAAGCACCAAATGTATACTCGTAAATGTTCAATCAATTGTAGATATATGTGAGCGACAGATGGAAGATTTTCCATGAGATATTTTTAAAGGACTTGTTTGAACGAGAAAAACTTAACTTGAAAATATTTCATGACATCAGTTCAACATGAATTTCTTGAAATAAAAACTGAGTTTTATTTTTTGACTTTCGAATCACGTAATGGATAAGATCGAACATAGGGAAACCAATGTGATTAAACTATAGCAAAGATATCTTTTCAATCATTGATTTCAGTCAAAGATTGCCATAAAATTTAATTTAAATTCCGAAAATGATAAAATAAAACACATTTCAAACCTTGATTTTAATAGAATCTTGAATGTCGTAAGTACATAAAAAAAGCTTTAAATTTCATGAATGAAATATAATGCATCGTAACCACCCACGTAGCTTGAACAAATTTCTATTTCATTCACAGAGTACTTCAAAACATTTCTCTCTTTAGGAAAAACTTTAAGATAAATAATGTAAAGAAATTACTAAGTTAGTTTGAAGAACACGAAGCATTAATATTCTTAACAAATTTTCTATTTGACGGCATTAAAAGACGTGCTAGGGAATAAATAGTAGTCACTCGTTGATAATAATTTGAATTGGGTTTTTGTTAATTTTAACTTTAATTTAGTAAGCGTTGTAAAAAACTTGACATGGATAAATGTCTTGTCTGTTTATTTTAAAATTATGTAAATTATATTGAGCAGCACCTCAATTACTTTCATATTGAAATAGACTGAATAGTAATGCGTGTCACTCTTACTTATGTCGTCAATACTTCCTCATTTGCGTGACTTTCAATCAATACTTGATCATTTAATTGGATGTAATCTACACACAAATAAAAAGCAAACATGATTCACGAATGGAAATAAAAATGACAAGAACCTTGAATTAAATAATTTTTTTATATGATTTCAAAAATCGATTACACAACTTTGACCATCTTTTCTTTAAATAATTGTCATTAATTTGATAACTGCTATCTAAAATTGATATACTCAGTAAACAGATATTAGTCAAATTATTTTTCTACTCTTTTAATTGAATTGAAAGAAAATTTTAATATTTATTTAATCCTTTCTTTCACAAGCACAGATTCCACACTCTTCATCAATTTAATTACAGTTATCGATAAAAATCTTATTTCTCAAATCTCATGAAAAATAATTATTATTTCGAATTATGTCAATAATATTGAAAATTTGAATTTTTCAAGCAAATAATTTGAGGAAAACCAAATATTTAACAGCAGAATTTATTCGACGATAAAAAAAATATTTTGATTGGAAATTTCGTTATTAAAAATCACACAAAAGCGATTTATGATAGCAACGGAAAACTGTTTTATAAAATTTATGCAAACATTTAAAATTAAAAATGAATTTGCTGTTAGTAACAACGAAATTTAAAGCATCTTTGTTCTCGTCATAATATGTCCTTTCAATCATCATTTTCTGTCTCCCATTTTCCATGATAAATGAACACAACGTCATTTTATTTGGATTGATTTACTTTATGAAAATCACGAGAGATGAAACCATTCATATAATGGTCTCATTTAAAATCTTTTAACCCTTCACAAACAAGTGAAAAATTATCAACACAATGAAAAGAGTTTCCAAGACAAACTGCTTTTCATCAATCATAACTTTTCATATTTTTTCTGATGGAAATGTCAGCAACTTCTACCTTTTCATTCAGCACTGATTAGTCGTCCCTTTGATACTTCTTGTTACTCCTTTTCACAACAAAGCTTCTAAATTTATCCAATAATTTGCTTTATCCTGAAGCATATTATGCAATAAGCGATTGATAAGAAAACGAAAATTTTTTGTCTCAAATTATTTCAAATTGTAATTTAATGTTGTTCGCGAGTATCCATTCATGGTAATTTATGTTTAATGCTCCAACTTTTCAATTCACTTGATTATTCATCTCACATTTATTTAATTCTTCAACATTTTTATTCCTGCAAATTCTTTCCCGCGAATCTTTTAAAAATTTTCTCTTCTTTCGGTTTCCAAATTCGTTTATTTTTATATTTAAATTTAACAACAAGATAAAATATTTTTTAATTTATTTTTACATATTTACACTAATCAACTAGATGTTAATAAATTTGTCATCTCAAACTTTTCTTTGTAGCTTTAAAGAATTTCTTATGAACAAGATAATGCGATAAACTCGATTCCGATGATAATTTGACGGAGTTCTTGTTGGCACTGAAACGGAAGACGGTTAGTATGAAATGATGATGCTCCGAGTGGTGAATTTCATTTTCGAATTTCTTAAAGCGCAGTCTCAACGATACTCAACATAAATGCATTTTGATTTGACGACGTGATGTTCAAGGTCGTTTACCAAGAATATTTATTTTATGCAACTCAACTGATGATGAATCATTGTTATTGATAAGTTTTAAACCTCACGCTTTGATAAAAATTCTATATTGTGAGTTTGCATCACGTTTACAAACAAATATGTCGCTCATGATAACAAACATGTGACGAAAGCAAAACAAACAAACAAGGTCAAAGTAACATCAATTCACAACGAATTATGGTGATAATTATTTTATTGCATTAACTGACATTCAAAAATTTTAATGTCTTGATTAAATAATAATCAATCATTGATATATTTTAACCAATAATTCTTCAAAGAATGTTTCAAGGATTATTTTTGATTACTTGAAATATTTCTTTTTCAGTCTGATTTGGAACTTAAAAGAAACAAGTTAAAGATTTGTAATTTAAAAAATTATGAAGTTATTCGTAAATTATTTTCATTATTGGATTATTTTCATTAATTTAACTTCCATTGTGAGGGGGAGAGATTTCCGATGTCCACTTATTAATGATCCTTTAAATGTGATTCACTTGCCACATGAATACGATTGTTCATTATTCTATAAATGTGATTGGGGACGAGCTGTTCTTCAAA